>CM055127.1:501072673-501296583 GCA_029206835.1 Rana muscosa
TGGCGAAGGTTGGGGTGGGTTCTGTGGGTGATGTTGGGATGGTTTATGGGAGAGATGTTTGGGGGTGGGTTTGTGGGAGATGTTGGGGATGGGTTGTGGGAGATGTTGGGGGTGGGTTTGTGGGAGATGTTGGGGATGGGATTATGGGAGATGTTGGGGGTGGGTTTGTGGGCGATGTTGGTGGTGGGTTTGAGGGTAATGTTGGGGGTGGGTTTGTGGGAGATGTTGGGGATGGGTTTGTGGGAGATGTTGGGGGTGGGTTTGTGGGAGATGTTGGGGATGGGTTTGTGGGAGATGTTGGGGGTGGGTTTGTGGGAGCTGTTGGGGGTGGGTTTGTGGGAGATGTTGGGGGTGGGTTTGTGGAAGATGTTGGGGGAGGGTTAGTGGGAGATGTTGGGGATGGGTTTGTGGGAGATGTTGGGGGTGGGTTTGTGGAAGATGTTGGGGTGAGTTTGTGGGAGATGTTGGGGGGTCGGTTTGTGGAAGATGTTGGGGGTGGGTTTGTGGGAGATGTTGGGGTAGGTTTGTGGGAGATGTTGGGGATGGGTTTTGTGGGAGATGTTGGGGGTGGGTTTGTGGACGATGTTGGGATGGATGTTGGGGATGGGTTTGTGGGAGATGTTAGGGATGGATGTTGGGGTGGGTTTGTGGGAGATGTTGGGTATAAATGTTGGGGGTGGGTTTGTGGGAGATGTTGGGGCTGGATGTTGGTGGTGGGTTTGTGGGAGATGTTGGGGGTGGGTTTGTGGGAGATGTTGGGGATGGGTTTGTGGGAGATGTTGGGGATGGGTTATGTGGGAGATGTTGGGGGTGGGTTTGTGGGAGATGTTGGGGTTGGGTTTGTGGGAGATGTTGGGGGTGGGTTTGTGGGAGATGTTGGGGATGGGTTTGTGGGAGATGTTGGGGGTGGGTTTGTGGGAGATGTTGGGGGTGGGTTTGTGGGAGATGTTGGGGGTGGGTTTGTGGGAGAGTTTGGGGGTGGATTTGTGGGAGATGTTGGGGGTGGGATTTGTGGGAGATGATGGGGATGGGTATGTGGGAGATGATGGGGATGCGTTTGTGGGAGATGTTGGGGGTGGGTTTGTGGGAGCTGTTGGGGGTGGGTTTGTGGGAGCATGTTGGGGGTGGGTTTGTGGGAGATGGGGTGGGTTTGTGGGAGATGTTGGGGGTGGGTTTGTGGGAGATGTTGGGGGTGGGTTTGTGGGAGATGTTGGGGGTGGGTTTGTGGGAAGATGTTGGGGATGGGTTAGTGGGAGATGTTGGGGGTGGGTTTGTGGGAGATGTTGGGGGTGGGTTTGTGGGAGATGTTGGGGATTGGTTTGTGGGAGATGTTGGGGATGGATGTTGGGGGTGGGTTTTTGGGAGATGTTGGGTATGGCTGTTGGGGGTGGGTTTGTGGGAGATGTTGGGGCTGGATGTTGGGGGTGGGTTTGTGGGAGATGTTGGGGATGGGTTTGTGGGAGATGTTGGGGGTGGATATTGTGGGAGATGTTGGGGGTGGGTTTGTGGGAGAGATGGGGATGGGTTTGTGGGCGATGTTGGGGGGTGGGTTTGTGGGAGATGGGGGTGGGTTTGTGGGAGATGTTGGGGGTGGGTTTGTGGGAGATGTTGGGGATGGGTTTGTGGGAGCTGTTGGGGGTGGGTTTGTGGGAGATGTTGGGATGGGTTTGTGGGAGATGTTGGGGATGGGTTTGTGGGAGATGTTGGGGCTGGGTTTGTGGGAGATGTTGGGGATGGGTTTGTGGGAGATGTTGGGGATGGGGTTTGTGGGAGATGTTGGGGGTGGGTTTGTGGGAGATGTTGGGGGTGGGTTTGTGGGAGATGTTGGGAGTGGGTTTGTGGGAGATGTTGGGGATGGGGTTTGTGGGAGCTGTTGGGGGGTGGGTTTGTGGGAGATGTTGGGGGTGGGTTTGTGGGAGATGTTGGTGGTGGGTTTGAGGGTGATGTTGGGGGTGGGTTTGTGGGAGATGTTGGGGATGGGTTATGTGGGAGCTTGTTGGGGGTGGGTTTGTGGGAGATGTGGGGGTGGGTTTGTGGGAGATGTTGGGGGTGGGTTTGTGGGAGCTGTTGGGGCTGGGTTTGTGGGCGATGTTGGGGGTGGGTTTGTGGGAGATGTTGGGGGTGAGTTTGTGGGAGATGTTGGGGGTGGGTTTGTGGAAGCTGTTGGGGGTGGGTTTGTGGGAGATGTTGGGGGTGGGTTTGTGGAAGATGTTGGGGGTGGGTTTGTGGGAGATGTTGGGGGTGGATGTTGGGGTTGGGTTTGTGGGAGATGTTGGGGATGGATGTTGGGGGTGGGTTTGTGGGAGATGTTGGGTATGGATGTTGGGGTGGGTTTGTGGGAGATGTTGGGGATGGGTTTGTGGGAGATGTTGGGGATGGGTTTGTGGGAGATGTTGGGGGTGGATTTGTGGGAGATGTTGGGGGTGGGTTTGTGGGAGCTGTTGGGGGTGGGTTTGTGGGAGATCTTGGGGGTTTGTCAGAGATGTTGGGGTGAGTTTGTGGGAGATGTTTGGGGTGGGTTTGTGGGAGATGTTGGGGGTGGGTTTGTGGGAGATGTTGGAGGTGGGTTTGTGGGCGATGTTGGGGGTGGATTTGTGGGAGATGTTGGGGATGGGTTTGTGGGAGATGTTAAGGGTGGGTTTGTGGGAGATGTTGGGGGTGGATTTGTGGGAGATGATGGGGGTGGGTTTGTGGGAGATGATGGGGATGGGTTTGTGGGAGATGTTGGGGGGTGGGTTTGTGGGAGATGTTGGGGGTGGGTTTGTGGGAGATGTTGGGGGTGGGTTTGTGAGAGATGTTGGGGATGGGTTTGTGGGAGATGTTGGGGGTGGGTTTGTGGGAGATGTTGGGGGTGGGTTTGTGGGAGATGTTGGGGATGGGTTTGTGGGAGATGTTGGGGTGGGTTTGTGGGAGATGTTGGGGGTGGATTTGTGGGAGATGTTGGGGGTGGGTTTGTGGGAGATGTTGGGGATGGGTTTGTGGGAGATGTTGGGGGTGGTTTGTGGGAGATATTGGGGATGGGTTTGTGGGAGATGTTGGGGGGTGGGTTTGTGGGAGATGTTGGGGGTGGGTTTGTGGGAGATGGGGGTGGGTTTGTGGGAGATGTTGGGGGTGGGGTTTGTGGGAGATGTTGGGGGTGGGTTTGTGGGAGATGTTGGGGGTGGGTTTGTGGGAGATGTTGGGGATGGGTTTGTGGGAGATGTTGGGGGTGGGTTTGTGGGAGATGTTGGGGGTGGGTTTGTGGGAGATGTTGGGGATTGGTTTGTGGGAGATGTTGGGGATGGATGTTGGGGGTGGGTTTGTGGGAGATGTTGGGTATGGATGTTGGGGGTGGGTTTGTGGGAGATGTTGGGGATGGATGTTGGGGGTGGGTTTGTGGGAGATGTTGGGATGGGTTTGTGGGAGATGTTGGGGGTGGGTTTGTGGGAGATGTTGGGGGTGGGTTTGTGGGAGATGATGGGGATGGGTTTGTGGGAGATGTTGGGGGTGGGTTTGTGGGAGATGGGGGTGGGTTTGTGGGAGATGTTGGGGGTGGGTTTGTGGGAGATGTTGGGGATGGGTTTGTGGGAGATGTTGGGGGTGGGTTTGTGGGAGATGTTGGGGATGGGTTTGTGGGAGATGTTGGGGATGGGTTTGTGGGAGATGTTGGGGATGGGTTTGTGGGAGATGTTGGGGTGGGTTTGTGGGAGATGTTGGGGGTGGGTTTGTGGGAGATGTTGGGGATGGGTTTGTGGGAGATGTTGGGGATGGGGTTTGTGGGAGATGTTGGGGGTGGGTTTGTGGGAGATGTTGGGGGTGGGTTTGTGGGAGATGTTGGGAGTGGGTTTGTGGGAGATGTTGGGGATGGGGTTTGTGGGAGATGTTGGGGGTGGGGTTTGTGGGAGATGTTGGGGGTGGGTTTGTGGGAGATGTTGGTGGTGGGTTTGCGGGTGATGTTGGGGGTGGGTTTGTGGGAGATGTTGGGGATGGGTTTGTGGGAGATGTTGGGGGTGGGTTTGTAGGGAGATGTTGGGGGTGGGTTTGTGGGAGATGTTGGGGGTGGGTTTGTGGGAGATGTTGGGGCTGGGTTTGTGGGAGATGTTGGGGGTGGGTTTGTGGGCGATGTTGGGGGTGAGTTTGTGGGAGAAGTTGGGGGTGGGTTTGTGGAAGATGTTGGGGGTGGGTTTGTGGGAGATGTTGGGGGTGGGTTTGTGGAAGATGTTGGGGGTGGGTTTGTGGGAGATGTTGGGGGTGGATGTTGGGGTTGGGTTTGTGGGAGATGTTGGGGATGGATGTTGGGGGTGGGTTTGTGGGAGATGTTGGGTATAGATGCTGGGGTGGGTTTGTGGGAGATGTTGGGGATGGATGTTGGGGGTGGGTTTGTGGGAGATGTTGGGGATGGGTTTGTGGAGATGTTGGGGGTGGATTTGTGGGAGATGTTGGGGGTGGGTTTGTGGGAGATGTTGGGGGTGGGTTTGTGGGAGATCTTGGGGGTTTGTCAGAGATGTTGGGGTGAGTTTGTGGGAGATGTTTGGGGTGGGTTTGTGGGAGATGTTGGGGGTGGGTTTGTGGGAGATGTTGGAGGTGGGTTTGTGGGAGATGTTGGGGGTGGATTTGTGGGAGATGTTGGGGATGGGTTTGTGGGAGATGTTAAGGGTGGGTTTGTGGGAGATGTTGGGGGTGGATTTGTGGGAGATGATGGGGGTGGGTTTGTGGGAGATGATGGGGATGGGTTTGTGGGAGATGTTGGGGGTGGGTTTGTGGGAGATGTTGGGGGTGGGTTTGTGGGAGATGTTGGGGGTGGGTTTGTGAGAGATGTTGGGGATGGGTTTGTGGGAGATGTTGGGGGTGGGTTTGTGGGAGATGTTGGGGATGGGTTTGTGGGAGATGTTGGGTGGGTTTGTGGGAGATGTTGGGGGTGGATTTGTGGGAGATGTTGGGGGTGGGTTTGTGGGAGATGTTGGGGATGGGTTTGTGGGAGATGTTGGGGGTGGTTTGTGGGAGATATTGGGGATGGGTTTGTGGGAGATGTTGGGGGTGGGTTTGTGGGAGATGTTGGGGGTGGGTTTGTGGGAGATGTTGGGGGTGGGTTTGTGGGAGATGTTGGGGGTGGGTTTGTGGGAGATGTTGGGGATGGGTTTGTGGGAGATGTTGGGGATGGGTTTGTGGGAGATGTTGGGGTGGGTTTGTGGGAGATGTTGGGGGTGGGTTTGTGGGAGATGTTGGGGGTGGGTTTGTGGGAGATGATGTTGGGGGTGGGTTTGTGGGAGATGTTGGGGGTGGGTTTGTGAGAGATGTTGGGGATGGGTTTGTGGGAGATGTTGGGGATGGGTTTGTGGGAGATGTTGGGGTGGGTTTGTGGGAGATGTTGGGGGTGGGTTTGTGGGAGATGTTGGGGGTGGGTTTGTGGGAGATGATGTTGGGGGTGGGTTTGTGGGAGATGTTGGGGGTGGGTTTGTAAGAGATGTTGGGGATGGGTTTGTGGGAGATGTTGGGGTGAGTTTGTCGGAGATCTTGGGGGTTTGTCAGAGATGTTGGGGGTGGGTTTGTGGGAGATGTTGGGGGTGGGTTTGTGGGAGATGTTGGGGATGGGGTTTGTGGGAGATGTTGGGGATGGGTTTGTGGGAGATGTTGGGGTGGGTTTGTGGGAGATGTTGGGGATGGGTTTGTGGGAGATGTTGGAGGTGGGTTTGTGGGAGATGTTGGAGGTGGGTTTGTGGGAGATGTTGGGGGTGGGTTTGTGAGAGATGTTGGGGGTGGGTTTGTGGGAGATGTTGGAGGTGGGTTTGTGGGAGATGTTGGGGTGAGTTTGTCGGAGATCTTGGGGGTTTGTCAGAGATGTTGGGGGTGGGTTTGTGGGAGATGTTGGGGATGGGTTTGTGGGAGATGTTGGGGTGGGTTTGTGGGAGATGTTGGGGGTGGGTTTGTGGGAGATGTTGGGGGTGGGTTTGTGGGAGATGATGTTGGGGGTGGGTTTGTGGGAGATGTTGGGGATGGGTTTGTGGGAGATGTTGGGGGTGGGTTTGTGGGAGATGTTGGGGGTGGGTTTGTGAGAGATGTTGGGGATGGGTTTGTGGGAGATGTTGAAGGTGGGTTTGTGGGAGATGTTGGGGTGAGTTTGTCGGAGATCTTGGGGGTTTGTCAGAGATGTTGGGGTGAGTTTGTGGAGATGTTGGGGGTTTGTAAGAGATGTTGGGGGTGAGTTTGTGGAGATGTTGGGGTGGGTTTGTGGGAGATGTTGGGGGTGAGTTTGTGGGAGATCTTGGGGGTTTGTCAGAGATGTTGGGGTGGGTTTCTTCAGAGATCTTGGGGGTTTGTCAGAGATGTTGGGGTGAGTTTGTGGAGATGTTGGGGGTTTGTAAGAGATGTTGGGGATGAGTTTGTGGAGATGTTGGGGTGGGTTTGTGGGAGATGTTGGGGGTGAGTTTGTGGGAGATCTTGGGGGTTTGTCAGAGATGTTGGGGTGGGTTTCTTCAGAGATCTTGGGGGTTTGTCAGAGATGTTGGGGTGGGTTTCTTCTGAGATCTTGGGGTCAATGTGGTGGTAGTTGGCGGGATTCAGTGTTCCGTCAGACAGAGGAAACGACTGACAGTTGACTCACCAGCTGCTGCCCCTGGACACCCCACGCTGCGTACTGCAACACCGAATCCTCCACCTCCGGGGGGTTCAACTCCCAAACTTCCCTTCAAGGAAAACACATGAAAGTGAGGTGCGGCCTCGTCTGTGTGGGGGACAGCACAGGGGAATAAGGGGCACTTACCTGGTGTGGATGTTATAGATGACGTAAGAGGCCGTGAATGAATAGTGGAATATCTGGAACACAAGAAGCATGGAACCATTATAGGAAGTATTGGGGCAGAGGTACACCTTCAGATCACATAGAGAAACATCTATGAAAAGACACCGGAACAGGAGAAAAGGAGGAGTGGAAAGGAGGAGAGGGTAAGGGAGAGGAGGAAAGGAGAGAGAAGAGGAGAAGGGAGGAGAGGAGAGAAGGGGAGAGGAGAAGAGGGGGAAGAGAAGAGGGGGAGAGGAGAAGGGAGGGGGGGCGATGAGAGGAGAGGGGAGAGAGAAGAGGGGAGGAGAGGAGGGGAGAAGAGAGAAGGGAGGAGAGGGGCGAGAGAAGAGGAGAGGGGAGGAGAGAAGAAGAGGGGAGAAGAGGAGAGGGGAGGAGAGGAGGGGAGAAGAGGAGAGGGGACGAGAGGAGAGGAGAAGGGGAGAGGGGAGGAGAGAGAAGAGGGGAGGAGGAGAGAAGGAGAGGAGAGGGGAGGAGAGGAGAGGAGGGGAGAAGGGGAGAAGGGAGGGGAGGAGAGAGAAGAGGAGAAGGGAGGAGAGGAGAGAGAAGAGGAGAAGGGAGGAGAGGAGAAGGAAGGAGAAGGGAGGGGTGGAGAGGTAGAGAGGAGAAGGGAGGAGAGGAGAAGGGAGGGGAGGAGAGGAGAAGGGAAGGGAGGAGAGGAGAGAGAAGAGGAGAGGGGAGGAGAGAAGGAGAAGAGAGGGGAGAAGGAGGGGAGAAGAGAAGGGAGAGGAGGAGAGAGAAGAGGAGGAGAGAGAAGAGGAGAAGGGAGGAGAGGAGAAGAGAAGGGAGGGGTGGAGAGGAGGGGAGGAGAGGAGAGGGGAGGAGAGGAGAAGGGAGGGGAGGAGAAGGGAGGGGAGGAGAAGGGAGGGGAGGAGACGGGAGGGGTGGAGAGGAGGGGAGGAGAGGAGAAGAGGAGAAGGGAGGAGAGGAGAGAGAAGAGGAGAAGGGAGGAGAGGACAGAGAAGAGGAGAAGGGAGGGGAGGAGAGGAGAGAGAATAGGAGAGGGGTGGAGAGAAGGAGAGGACAGGGGAGAAGGAGAGGAGAGGGGAGGAGAGAAGGAGGGGAGAAGAGAAGAGGAGAAGGGAGGGGTGGAGAGGAGGGGAGGAGAGGGGAGGAGAGGAGAAGGGAGGGGAGGAGAAGGGAGGAGAGGAGAAGGGAGGGGAGGAGAAGGGAGGGGAGGAGAAGGAAGCTGTACTCCATAACAAGTAGATTCCAGATGCCATTTGTAATAATGAAGGTTCCCATGGCACTCACTCCTCCTCTCCACCCGCACACTAGGAAGAGATTGTATAGCAGACGCCGCCAGAAAACACACGGGAGTGCCAATCAAACTCACTGACAACAACTGCACACGGGATCCAGGAGGGGTGATTAAAATATGGGGGGATCTCACACAGGATGTACCCCAAGGCTGGGGCGTGCTTCTCATGGTTGGCAGTTTAGACACAATTCATAAAGTTTTACATTCATGATGTCACTGCTGTTGATCTAGAAGAAGAAACAAATCTAACCCCAGCAGAATAAAGACACAGAGGGGCTGATTTACTAAACAAGTCCAACATGTTCACATTGCAAAGAACACCCAATCATGGCCAGAAAAAAATATAATTGGTGGACCCCAACTGTTACTATCTTATTGTTCTGGATCCCCAAGTGTCAGGGTGTCATTGTTCTGGGACCCCCAAGTGTCAGGGTGTCATTGTTCTGGATCCCCAAGTGTCAGTGTGTCATTGTTCTGGGACCCCGAGTGTCAGTGTGTCATTGTTCTGGGACCCCGAGTGTCAGTGTGTCATTGTTCTGAGACCCCAAGTGTCAGTGTGTCATTGTTCTGGGACCCCGAGTGTCAGGGTGTCATTGTTTTGGGACCCCCAAGTGTCAGTGTGTCATTGTTCTGGACCCCCGAGTGTCAGGGTGTCATTGTTCTGGACCCCCAAGTGTCAGTGTGTCATTGTTCTGGACCCCCAAGTGTCAGGGTGTCATTGTTCTGGGACCCCCCAAGTGTCAGGGTGTCATTGTTCTGGACCCCCAAGTGTCAGTGTGTCATTGTTCTGGATCCCCCAAGTGTCAGTGTGTCATTGTTCTGGGACCCCCAAGTGTCAGTGTGTCATTGTTCTGGACCCCCAAGTGTCAGGGTGTCATTGTTCTGGGACCCCCAAGTGTCAGGGTGTCATTGTTCTGGATCCCCAAGTGTCAGGGTGTCATTGTTCTGGACCCCCAAGTGTCAGTGTGTCATTGTTCTGGACCCCCAAGTGTCAGTGTGTCATTGTTCTGGATCCCCCAAGTGTCAGGGTGTCATTGTTCTGGGACCCCCAAGTGTCAGGGTGTCATTGTTCTGGGACCCCCAAGTGTCAGTGTGTCATTGTTCTGGGACCCCCGAGTGTCAGTGTGTCATTGTTCTGGACCCCCAAGTGTCAGGGTGTCATTGTTCTGGACCCCCAAATGTCAGGGTGTCATTGTTCTGGATCCCCAAGTGTCAGGGTGTCATTGTTCTGGACCCCCAAGTGTCAGGGTGTCATTGTTCTGGACCCCCAAGTGTCAGTGTGTCATTGTTCTGGATCCCCAAGTGTCAGGGTGTCATTGTTCTGGGACCCCCAAGTGTCAGTGTGTCATTGTTCTGGGACCTCCAAGTGTCAGTGTGTCATTGTTTTGGGACCCCCAAGTGTCAGGGTGTCATTGTTCTGGATCCCCAAGTGTCAGGGTGTCATTGTTCTGGACCCCCAAGTGTCAGTGTGTCATTGTTCTGGATCCCTAAGTGTCAGTGTGTCATTGTTCTGGGACCCCCAAGTGTCAGTGTGTCATTGTTCTGGGACCTCCAAGTGTCAGTGTGTCATTGTTTTGGGACCCCCAAGTGTCAGGGTGTCATTGTTCTGGACCTCTAAGTGTCAGGGTGTCATTGTTCTGGGACCCCCAAGTGTCAGGGTGTCATTGTTCTGGACCTCTAAGTGTCAGGGTGTCATTGTTCTGGGACCCCCAAGTGTCAGGGTGTCATTGTTCTGGGACCCCCAAGTGTCAGTGTGTCATTGTTCTGGATCCCCAAGTGTCAGGGTTTCATTGTTCTGGGACCCCCAAGTGTCAGTGTATCATTGTTCTGGACCCCCAAATGTCAGGGTGTCATTGTTCTGGGACCCCCGAGTGTCAGTGTGTCATTGTTCTGGGACCTCCAAGTGTCAGTGTGTCATTGTTCTGGGACCCCCAAGTGTCAGGGTGTCATTGTTCTGGACCCCCAAGTGTCAGTGTGTCATTGTTCTGGGACCCCCAAGTGTCAGTGTGTCATTGTTCTGGGACCCCCAAGTGTCAGGGTGTCATTGTTCTGGACCCCCAAGTGTCAGGGTGTCATTGTTCTGGACCCCCAAGTGTCAGTGTGTCATTGTTCTGGGACCCCCAAGTGTTAGTGTGTCATTGTTCTGGACCCCCAAGTGTCAGTGTGTCATTGTTCTGGGACCCCGAGTGTCAGGGTGTCATTGTTCTGGGACCCCCAAGTGTCAGGGTGTCATTGTTCTGGACCCCCAAGTATCAGGGTGTCATTGTTCTGGGACCCCCGAGTGTCAGTGTATCATTGTTCTGGATCCCCAAGTATCAGGATGTCATTGTTCTGGGACCCCCGAGTGTCAGTGTGTCATTGTTCTGGACCCCCAAGTGTCAGGGTGTCATTGTTATGGGACCCCCAAGTGTCAGTGTGTCATTGTTCTGGGCCCCAAGTGTCAGGGTGTCATTGTTCTGGACCCCCAAGTGTCAGGGTGTCATTGTTCTGGACCCCCAAGTGTCAGGGTGTCATTGTTCTGGACCCCCAAGTGTCAGGGTGTCATTGTTCTGGATCCCCAAGTGTCAGGGTGTCATTGTTCTGGGACCCCCGAGTGTCAGTGTGTCATTGTTCTGGACCCCCAAGTGTCAGGGTGTCATTGTTCTGGGACCCCCAAGTGTCAGTGTGTCATTGTTCTGGGACCCCAAGTGTCAGGGTTTCATTGTTCTGGATCCCCAAGTGTCAGGGTGTCATTGTTCTGGGACCCCCGGGTGTCAGTGTGTCATTGTTCTGGACCCCCAAGTGTCAGGGTGTCATTGTTATGGGACCCCCAAGTGTCAGTGTGTCATTGTTCTGGGCCCCAAGTGTCAGGGTGTCATTGTTCTGGACCCCCAAGTGTCAGGGTGTCATTGTTCTGGACCCCCAAGTGTCAGGGTGTCATTGTTCTGGACCCCCAAGTGTCAGGGTGTGATTGTTCTGGATCCCCAAGTGTCAGGGTGTCATTGTTCTGGGACCCCCGAGTGTCAGTGTGTCATTGTTCTGGACCCCCAAGTGTCCGGGTGTGATTGTTCTGGACCACCAAGTGTCAGTGTGTCATTGTTCTGGGACCCCCAAGTGTCAGGGTGTCATTGTTCTGGACCCCCAAGTGTCAGTGTGTCATTGTTCTGGGATCCCCAAGTGTCAGTGTGTCATTGTTCTGGACCCCCAAGTGTCAGTGTGTCATTGTTCTGGACCCCCAAGTGTCAGTGTGTCATTGTTCTGGGACCCCCAAGTGTCAGTGTGTCATTGTTCTGGGACCCCCAAGTGTCAGGGTGTCATTGTTCTGGGACCCCCAAGTGTCAGGGTGTCATTGTTCTGGACCCCCAAGTGTCAGTGTGTCATTGTTCTGGACCCCCAAGTGTCAGTGTGTCATTGTTCTGGGACCCCCAAGTGTCAGTGTGTCATTGTTCTGGACCCCCAAGTGTCAGTGTGTCATTGTTCTGGGAGCCCCAAGTGTCAGTGTGTCATTGTTCTGGACCCCCAAGTGTCAGTGTGTCATTGTTCTGGACCCCCAAGTGTCAGTGTGTCATTGTTCTGGGAGCCCCAAGTGTCAGTGTGTCATTGTTCTGGACCCCCAAGTGTCAGTGTGTCATTGTTCTGGACCCCCAAGTGTCAGTGTGTCATTGTTCTGGACCCCCAAGTGTCAGTGTGTCATTGTTCTGGGAGCCCCAAGTGTCAGTGTGTCATTGTTCTGGACCCCCAAGTGTCAGTGTGTCATTGTTCTGGACCCCCAAGTGTCAGTGTGTCATTGTTCTGGGAGCCCCAAGTGTCAGGGTGTCATTGTTCTGGACCCCCATGTGTCAGTGTGTCATTGTTCTGGAGCCCCAAGTGTCAGTGTGTCATTGTTCTGGGACCCCCAAGTGTCAGGGTGTCATTGTTCTGGATCCCCAAGTGTCAGGGTGTCATTGTTCTGGACCCCCACGTGTCAGGGTGTCATTGTTCTGGACCCCCAAGTGTCAGTTTGTCACTGTTCTGGATCCCCAAGTGTCAGGGTGTCATTGTTCTGGACCCCCAAGTGTCAGGGTGTCATTGTTCTGGACCCCCAAGTGTCAGGGTGTCATTGTTCTGGACCCCCAAGTGTCAGGGTGTCATTGTTCTGGACCCCCAAGTGTCAGGGTGTCATTGTTCTGGATGGGAGATTTGGATGGACAACCAATGAAATAAAGGAATAGACAGAATGATGGAAGTTTTGATGCTTCTCTTTGGTTTCCTATGTAGAGGACACAAAGCGGGTCACAGACGGTGTCCATTACACACGGGATCCTCATTACTAGTGATGAGCCGAACACCCCCGGGTTCGGTTCGCACCAGAACCCGCGAACGGACCGAAAGTTCGAACGAACATTAGAACCCTATTAAATACAATGGATGCGAACGTTCGAATTCTAAAGTGCTAATTATAACAACTATTATGCATGTTATTGTCCTAAAAAGGGTTTGGGAACCCGGGTTCTGCACCAGGGGACATGTATCAATGCAAAAAGAAGTTTTAAAAACGGTCGTTTTTCGGGAGCAGTCATTTTAATGATGCATAAAGTGAAAAAAAAAAAGTCAAATATTCCTTTAAATATCGTACCTGGGGGGTGTCTAAAGTATGCCTGTGAAGTGCCACGTGTTTCCCGTGTTTAGAACTGTCCCTGCACAAAATGACACTTCTAAAGGAAAAAAAAGCCATTTAAAACTGCTTGCGGCTTTAATGTAATGTCTGGTCCCGGTAATATGGATGAAATTCTTTAAGAAAAATGGCATAGCTACCCCATGACCCCCCCCCCTACCCCAGCCCATTACCAGCCCCTTTGGGTCTTGTATGGATATTAAGGGGAACCCCGCACATAAAATAAAAAAGGCCCTATATACTCTGAACAGCCGTATACAGGCGGTGCATACAAGACAGGGACTGTAGGTTTGTTCTTATGTAGAATCTGTTTGTAATTTTGAACAGGTACATTGTTGAAGTGTAGCTCCAGACCAAAAATCTATTTTTAAACTTTTTGGAAAACATAGGTAAGGGTTATCACCCCTGTAACATTTGTTTTGCTGTCTGTGCCCCTGTTCAGAACATTTCACCTCACTTTCCGTCCCAATGACAACTGTTTTTGAAATGTGGTGTTTTTCTTGAAACAAGGATTGCTGATAAAGCATCAGTACAGAGGAGACACCTTTCTCCCATATTTATTCTTACAGGAGAGAATTTTCCTTCCTAGTGGTAGATTTCCTCTCACTTCCTGTTGTCTTCTTGCGTTTGCAAGTAGGAGTCGTTTGTAAGTTGGATGTTTGAAAGTAGGGACCTGCCGTATATACTCTGCAGAAATAGGCCCCTTAGTTGTTGGTGTTGGCACAACACTGTAAGCACTCACAGTTACTCTTGGTTGGTGCTGGAACGCCCTGCTGTCAACTATTATATCAGGAATTTTAATTACATATAATTGTTGAACAGTGGTAGTAAAAATTGGGCCTTTGATGGTGGTGCTGGTGCCACAACACTGTAAGCCCTGACAGTTACTCTTGGTGGGTGCAGCAATGGGCCCTGCTGTGAATTATTAGATCAAGAATTGTAATTACATGCCCCTGTTGAACAGGGGCTGAAAAATTGGGCCTTAGGCACTGGTGGCACAACACTGCAACCCCTCACAGATACTGTACTTGGAGCACAGCAATGAGCCCTGTTGCAAAGTATTGCTTCAAAAATTGTAATGACACGCCCCTGTTAAACAGGGGCTGAAAAATTGGGCCTTAGGCACTGGTGGCACAACACTGCAACTCCTCACAGATACTGTACTTGGAGCACAGCAATGAGCCCTGTTGCAAAGTATTGCTTCAAAAATTGTAATGACACGCCCCTGTTAAACAGGGGCTGAAAAATTGGGCCTTAGGCACTGGTGGCACAACACTGCAACTCCTCACAGATACTGTACTTGGAGCACAGCAATGAGCCCTGTTGCAAAGTATTGCTTCAAAAATTGTAATTACACGCCCCTGTTAAACAGGGGCTGAAAAATTGGGCGTTAGGCACTGGTGGCGGCACCCATAAACAAAAATGATCTTACAAGCTATCATCATCAATCGTATCATTGAGGACTCGGAGGAGGAGGATAGCCAGTCAACATAACAGCACAGGCACTCAGCATCAGCATCAGTCTTGAAGGGATGTGACATGTTAAAATCAATTAGTCTGTTATATCAGCATCAGGTGTGTGGTAGCTGGTGGTGATCCAAGACTGGTTCATCTTGATGAAAGTCAGTCGATCAACCGAGTCGGTGGACAGGCGCACCCTGTGATCCGTGACAAATCCTCCAGCAGCACTGAATGTGCGTTCCGAAAGAACGCTGGATGCAGGACAGGCCAGTAGCTCAATTGCATACTGTGCAAGCTCTGGCCAGTGATCCATCCTCAAGACCCAGTAAGCCAGAGGATTTTCGGTGGGGAAGGTGTCCAAGTCTGACCTTGCCCCTAGATATTCCTGCACCATGTTTATCAGACGCTGGCGATGGTTGCTGGAACCGATCATACTTTGGGGCTGCGGACTAAAGAATTGTCTGAACGCATCGGTCAGACGGCCACCTTCCCCACCGCTCCTTCTTTGACTGGCCGAAGCCTCAGCAACTCGTTGTCCAGGACCAGGAGTTTGCAACCTCCCAGTCTCTGGGAACGCGTTGCACAGACCTTTCTGCAAGGCCTCCCGGAGTTGTCTCATCCTCTGCTCCCTCTGCGACGGTAACATAAGGTCCGCAACCTTACCCTTGTACCGTGGATCAAGGAGAGTGGCCAGCCAGTAATGGTCCCTCTCCTTGATCCGAAGAATACGAGGATCCTTCCGCAGACTTTGCAGGATCAGGGAGGCCATGCAGCGTAGGTTTGCTGAGGCATTCGCTCCGGAGTCCTCTGGGTCACTAAGGACGACATGATCCGCAGCCACCTCCTCCCAGCCACGTACAAGTCCACTGGTTTCTTGGGACTGTAAATCATCCCTAAAAGACTGCTGCTGATGATGCTGAGTGCCAGCCTCCACCTCCATGCTGACACAATCCTCCTCCTCCTCCTCCTCCTCCTCTTCCTGTGCGATGGGTGGGACAGAAGGAACACTGTCTGGGTAAAGGGGGCCTTGAGAGGCAAGGAAGTCCTCCTCTTCCTGCCTCTGTTCTGCCTCAAGTGCCCTGTCCATTATTCCACGCAGCGTGTGCTCCAACAGGTGGACAAGAGGTACAGTGTCACTGATGCATGCACTGTCACTGCTCACCATCCTCGTGGCCTCCTCAAATGGTGCCAGGACAGTGCATGCATCCCTGATCATGCCCCACTGGCGTGGAGAAAAAAAACCAAGATCCCCTGACCCTGTCCTGGTGCCGTAGTCGCACAGGTACTCATTGATGGCCCTCTGCTGCGTGTGCAGCCGCTGCAGCATGGCCAACGTTGAGTTCCACCTGGTGGGCATGTCACATATAAGGCGGTTCTTGGGCAGGTTCAACTCCTTTTGCAGCTCAGCCAGGCGAGCACTGGCATTATAAGATCTGCGGAAATGCACACAGACTTTCCTGGCCTGCCTCAGGACATCCTGTAAGCCCGGGTACCTGCCCAAGAAGCGCTGCACCACCAGGTTAAGGACGTGAGCCACACAGGGCACATGGGTCAGTTGTCCCTGTCGGAGGGCGGAGAGGAGGTTGGTGCCATTGTCGCAAACCACCATTCCTGGCTTAAGCTGGCGTGGCGTCAACCACCTCTCGGCCTGGCCCTGCAGAGCAGACAGGACCTCTGCCCCAGTGTGGCTTCTGTCCCCCAAACACACCAGCGCAAGCACGGCATGGCATCTTTTTGCCTGCGTACTTGCGTAGCCCCGTGAACGGCTACGGAGCACCGCTGGTTCATAGGACAAACCACAGGAAGAGGCCATGGAGGAAGAAGAAGAGGAGGGGGTGGAGGAGAGAGGTGTGTCACAACCAGTAGTAGCATTTTGGAGGCGTGGCGGTGGGACAACCTCCAACACTACTGCACCTTGTCCTGAATCCTTCCCAGCTGCCAAAAGAGTGACCCAATGGGCCGTGAAAGAAAGGTAACGTCCCTGTCCATGCCTGCTGGACCATGAGTCAGCGGTAATATGCACCTTACCGCTGACCGCCCTGTCCAGCGAGGCCAAGACATTGCCTTCCACATGCCGGTAGAGAGCCGGAATAGCCTTCCGTGAGAAAAAGTGGCGTTTGGGAACCTGCCACTGAGGAACCGCACATTGCACAAACTCACGGAAGGGGGCCGAGTCTACCAACTGAAAAGGCAGCAGTTGAAGCGCTAGCAATTTAGCCAAGCTAGCATTCAACCGCTGGGCATGTGGATGGCTGGGAGTGAACTTCTTTCGACGGTCCAGCAGCTGGGGCAGGGAAATTTGCCTGCTAGAATCGGACGTCGGTGTACTGCTAGCAGGGTGGGCGCAAGTACTTGGCTGTGACACACCTAATTCTACACCTTCATTCCTCTCAGTGCATGTTTCAGAGAGGACTGAAGTTATAGTGGGGTTGGAGATCCCAGCTGATGCGGTGCAAGGAGAGGTCCGCTTTGTTCTTTGGTGTGGGTCTTTGAGGTAGGCTTGCCAACGAGCTGCATGGCAGGTCAACATATGTCTGGTCAGGCATGTGGTACCCAAGCGGCTGATGTTTTGGCCACGCGATATACGCTTGAGACATATGTTGCAAACAGCAGCTGTGCGATCTGATGCACTAGCCTCAAAAAAGGCCCACACCAAAGAACTTTTTGAATGACGGGCAGAGGCAGCGCCCTGCACAGGCGGAGCTCTTCGGTGTGATTCCGTCGGTGTACTGCCCTTACGCTGGCCACCAAAGGGCATCCTGCCTCGTTGGAGATGTGCCTCCTCCTCATCCTCCTCCTCCTCCTCTCTCCTATTAGGCACCCACGTGGAGTCAGTGACCTCATCATCCCCTCCCTCCTCATCACTGGAGCCAATCTGGCAGTATGCTGCAGCTGCTGGAACATGACTGCCAGATTGGTGTCCTTCTTGAGCATCCCCTCTGTCTGCTCTCACGCTACTGCCTTCCTCTAGCTGGGTTTCATCATCAGACCCTTCGAAACGCTGGGCATCCTCCTGGAGCATGTACCCAACACTGTGCTGAAACAGTTCGGGGGACTCCTCAGGAGGAGGACATGGTGGGTCTAGGGAAGGAGTGACTGATGATTTGTCTGACATTGATACCAGGGAAGAGGACGCTTTGGCAGCTGCTTTTCCAGTACCCTGAGCCTGGGTGAGAGAGGATGAGGAGGAGGAGGAGGGCTTGGTCATCCACTCTACCAAGTCTTCGGCATGATGTGGCTCAATATGTCCAGCTGCCGAAAAGAAGGACAAGCGTGTCCCATGGCCATGTGCTGATGACAATGCACCGCGTCCACGACCAGCACTGTTGCCCCCAGACACAGAGCCTGCTTGCCCTCTTTTATTGCCTCCTGACTGTCTGCCTCTCCTTGTTTGCCTTCCAGACATTCTAATAGATGGGCTGCAGGGAGATGGGAAAAAAGCAATAAGGGCTACCTTCAGGTGTCCTTCTCTGTCCCTTGAAACAAGGACTTTCACAGTGAAAGAAACTGACACTCTCCCTACCTACAGTTTTCTGTCCCTAGAAAAAATATTTTTTTTAAGCACAATATAGCACAAGGACAATTCACTCACTGTCCTTACAGGTCCCTGGAAACAAGGACTTGCAGAGTGAAAGAAAAAAAACACTCTCCCTACCTACAGTTTTCTGTCCCTAGAAAAAATGTTTTTTTTAATCACAATATAGCACAAGGACAATTCACTCACTGTCCTTCCAGGTCCCTGGAAACAAGGACTTGCAGAGTGAAATAAACTGACACTCTCCCTACCTACAGTTTTCTGTCCCTAGAATAAATGTTTTTTTTAAGCACAATATAGCACAAGGACAATTCACTCACTGTCCTTACAGGTCCCTGGAAACAAGGACTTGCAGAGTGAAAGAAAAAAAACACTCTCCCTACCTACAGTTTTCTGTCCCTAGAATAAATGTTTTTTTTAAGCACAATATAGCACAAGGACAATTCACTCACTGTCCTTACAGGTCCCTGGAAACAAGGACTTGCAGAGTGAAAGAAAAAAAACACTCTCCCTACCTACAGTTTTCTGTCCCTAGAATAAATGTTTTTTTTAATCACAATATAGCACAAGGACAATTCACTCACTGTCCTTACAGGTCCCTGGAAACAAGGACTTGCAGAGTGAAAGAAAAAAAACACTCTCCCTACCTACAGTTTTCTGTCCCTAGAAAAAATGTTTTTTTTAATCACAATATAGCACAAGGACAATTCACTCACTGTCCTTCCAGGTCCCTGGAAACAAGGACTTGCAGAGTGAAATAAACTGACACTCTCCCTACCTACAGTTTTCTGTCCCTAGAAAAAATGTTTTTTTTAATCACAATATAGCACAAGGACAATTCACTCACTGTCCTTCCAGGTCCCTGGAAACAAGGACTTGCAGAGTGAAATAAACTGACACTCTCCCTACCTACAGTTTTCTGTCCCTAGAATAAATGTTTTTTTTAAGCACAATATAGCACAAGGACAATTCACTCACTGTCCTTACAGGTCCCTGGAAACAAGGACTTGCAGAGTGAAAGAAAAAAAACACTCTCCCTACCTACAGTTTTCTGTCCCTAGAAAAAATGTTTTTTTTAATCACAATATAGCACAAGGACAATTCACTCACTGTCCTTACAGGTCCCTGGAAACAAGGACTTGCAGAGTGAAAGAAAAAAAACACTCTCCCTACCTACAGTTTTCTGTCCCTAGAAAAAAATGTTTTTTTTAATCACAATATAGCACAAGGACAATTCACTCACTGTCCTTACAGGTCCCTGGAAACAAGGACTTGCAGAGTGAAATAAACTGACACTCTCCC
Source organism: Rana muscosa (assembly GCA_029206835.1). NCBI lineage: Eukaryota > Metazoa > Chordata > Amphibia > Anura > Ranidae > Rana > Rana muscosa. Next base: position 501,091,641 of record CM055127.1, read on the forward strand.
TACCTACAGTTTTCTGTCCCTAGAATAAATGTTTTTTTAAGCACAATATAGCACAAGGACAATTCACTCACTGTCCTTACAGGTCCCTGGAAACAAGGACTTGCAGAGTGAAATAAACTGACACTCTCCCTACCTACAGTTTTCTGTCCCTAGAATAAATGTTTTTTTAAGCACAATATAGCACAAGGACAATTCACTCACTGTCCTTACAGGTCCCTGGAAACAAGGACTTGCAGAGTGAAAGAAAAAAAACACTCTCCCTACCTACAGTTTTCTGTCCCTAGAAAAAATGTTTTTTTTAATCACAATATAGCACAAGGACAATTCACTCACTGTCCTTCCAGGTCCCTGGAAACAAGGACTTGCAGAGTGAAATAAACTGACACTCTCCCTACCTACAGTTTTCTGTCCCTAGAATAAATGTTTTTTTTAAGCACAATATAGCACAAGGACAATTCACTCACTGTCCTTACAGGTCCCTGGAAACAAGGACTTGCAGAGTGAAAGAAAAAAAACACTCTCCCTACCTACAGTTTTCTGTCCCTAGAAAAAATGTTTTTTTTAATCACAATATAGCACAAGGACAATTCACTCACTGTCCTTACAGGTCCCTGGAAACAAGGACTTGCAGAGTGAAAGAAAAAAAACACTCTCCCTACCTACAGTTTTCTGTCCCTAGAAAAAATGTTTTTTTTAATCACAATATAGCACAAGGACAATTCACTCACTGTCCTTACAGGTCCCTGGAAACAAGGACTTGCAGAGTGAAATAAACTGACACTCTCCCTACCTACAGTTTTCTGTCCCTAGAATAAATGTTTTTTTAAGCACAATATAGCACAAGGACAATTCACTCACTGTCCTTACAGGTCCCTGGAAACAAGGACTTGCAGAGTGAAAGAAAAAAAACACTCTCCCTACCTACAGTTTTCTGTCCCTAGAAAAAATGTTTTTTTTAATCACAATATAGCACAAGGACAATTCACTCACTGTCCTTACAGGTCCCTGGAAACAAGGACTTGCAGAGTGAAATAAACTGACACTCTCCCTACCTACAGTTTTCTGTCCCTAGAATAAATGTTTTTTTTAAGCACAATATAGCACAAGGACAATTCACTCACTGTCCTTACAGGTCCCTGGAAACAAGGACTTGCAGAGTGAAAGAAAAAAAACACTCTCCCTACCTACAGTTTTCTGTCCCTAGAAAAAATGTTTTTTTTTAATCACAATATAGCACAAGGACAATTCACTCACTGTCCTTACAGGTCCCTGGAAACAAGGACTTGCAGAGTGAAATAAACTGACACTCTCCCTACCTACAGTTTTCTGTCCCTAGAATAAATGTTTTTTTTAATCACAATATAGCACAAGGACAATTCACTCACTGTCCTTCCAGGTCCCTGGAAACAAGGACTTGCAGAGTGAAATAAACTGACACTCTCCCTACCTACAGTTTTCTGTCCCTAGAATAAATGTTTTTTTTAAGCACAATATAGCACAAGGACAATTCACTCACTGTCCTTAGAGGTCCCTGGAAACAAGGACTTGCAGAGTGAAAGAAAAAAAACACTCTCCCTACCTACAGTTTTCTGTCCCTAGAAAAAATGTTTTTTTTTAAGCACAATATAGCACAAGGACAATTCACTCACTCTCCTTCCAGGTCCCTGGAAACAAGGACTTGCAGAGTGAAAGAAAAAAAACACTCTCCCTACCTACAGTTTTCTGTCCCTAGAAAAAATGTTTTTTTTAATCACAATATAGCACAAGGACAATTCACTCACTGTCCTTACAGGTCCCTGGAAACAAGGACTTGCAGAGTGAAAGAAACTGACACTCTCCCTACCTACAGTTTTCTGTCCCTAGAATAAATGTTTTTTTTTAAGCACAATATAGCACAAGGACAATTCACTCACTGTCCTTCCAGGTCCCTGGAAACAAGGACTTGCAGAGTGAAATAAACTGACACTCTCCCTACCTACAGTTTTCTGTCCCTAGAATAAATGTTTTTTTAAGCACAATATAGCACAAGGACAATTCACTCACTGTCCTTCCAGGTCCCTGGAAACAAGGACTTGCAGAGTGAAAGAAACTGACACTGTCCCTACCTACAGTTTTCTGTCCCTAGAATAAATGTTTTTTTTAAGCACAATATAGCACAAGCACAAAACACACTGACACTCTCCCTACCTATCCTTCTCTTTCCCTAAACTAAAGGAATCCAGGTTAAGCAAGAAAGAAATAACAGTCACTGTCCCTGCCTATGCTGCTCTATCCCTGCTCCGGAACACACTACACTAGGCCGCCGTGCTGGCGGCCTTTTATAGTGTGGGGCGTGTACTAAACACCCTCAGCAATAATTGGCCACAGGCATCCTGCCTGTGGCCAATCATTGCTCTCCTCGCTGCCGGCGCTGTGATTGGCCAAGCATGCGGGGTCACAGTGCATGCTTGGCCAATCACAGCGCCTGGATGACACTGCGATGGCGTAGTGCATTGTGGGCCGTTCGCGTCACTCGAATTTGGCGCGAACGGCCCAAATCGTTCGATCTTCGTCGAACGATCGAACAGCCGATGTTCGAGTCGAACGTATGTTCGACTCGAACACGAAGCTCATCCCTACTCATTACATGTTCCGTGTAAGTTCTTGATTATTTGTAGACTATTAATTATTGAGGAGGGTCTCGGGGGATGGGAGCTTTGATGAGTTATTTATAGGGAAGGATCAGTTCAACGTCTGAATACGACATCAAAAGTATCATAATATCTCAGACAGTCCACCCTAATCCAGAACCTTCCTCCGAGGATACGGGTCATACAACCCTGGAACCGTCCAATATTCCATCAGTTCATGAAATGGCTCAGCCTTGTCCTCAGATGACAGGGTTAGTGATGTCACAGAGTTCTAGATCCTACGGGGTTAGGGATGTCACAGAGTTCTAGATCCTACGGGGTTAGGGATGTCACAGAGTTCTAGATCATACAGGGTTAGGGATGTCACAGAGTTCTAGATCATACAGGGTTAGGGATGTCACAGAGTTCTAGATCCTACAGGGTTAGTGATGTCACAGAGTTCTAGATCCTACAGGGTTGGTAATGTCACAGAGTTCTAGATCCTACAGGGTTAGTGATGTCACAGAGTTCTAGATCCTACAGGGTTGGTGATGTCACAGAGTTCTAGATCCTACAGGGTTAGTGATGTCACAGAGTTCTAGATCCTACAGGGTTAGTGATGTCACAGAGTTCTGGATCCTACAGGGTTAGGGATGTCACAGCCAGCTGGTTTGCTGACAATTGGGGGAATGTTTAGTCATTTTGCCAAAGGGACCCTTGAAGAACCCAGAAAGCACTCCAGGGTGCCCCAGGACCTTGGTTGAAGAAGGCTGTCATAGAGATCTAGCACCTGCAGGGCTTTGTAGGTGATGTCCGGGTCTCAGATCCAGTTGGGCTTTATTAGTGATGTCATAAAGTTCTGGAGGTCAGAGAGAGGAGGCGTATCGCCGGTAACATTGATTCTCAGTTTGTTTCTTTTTCATACATCACGGGACACAGAGCGACTTAGTCATTACTAATGGGTTATATAGATTACCTTCAGGTGTTGGCACTGGCCAATTCCAAACCGGAAGTACCCTCCCCTATATAAGCCCCTCCCACCCGGGAGCACCTCAGTTTTTTGCCAGTGTCTAAGGTGTTGGCCAAAGAGTAACATGTGTTTTCACTGGGCTTGCGTACAGGTTCTTTTGGGCCTTAGTAAGCTGTTCCGGATCCCACCAAAAAAGCTTCATAGCTAAACGGTCGGTACCCGGGCCTTGCAGAGAAGAGCAAGGTTTTGCCTGTAATGCTTCTCTTAGGAGGGCTGGACCCTGGGATCCAGAGCTCTGGTCATACCCACGACCAAGATGTTGTCTGTGCAGGGTGCTATACAGGTCCAGGGGAGTGGAATCCTTGGGAACCCGGTCCCTGAAGGTTTAATTACAATGCCTGCCGTGATAGGTGAAGTTTGGACTTCTGTGGACCAAACAAAGTCCTGCGGCGGGGATCAGGTAAGTGGGGGCCCCCAGGAACTTGGTTCTATTGGGGGACCCCCAAGCCTAATTTGTCTTTCTGTCTGTTACCTAACGGTATTCCCGCTAATATCTGTGTTTGCCTGTAACTACTGAAAATGTAAAATTTTAATAGTAGTCAAGAAAAAAAAAAAAAAAGGGACCGCGGTACCTGTGTTAAACCACTAGAGGCCGCTGTAGTCCATTTTCTTGTCATGTGGATCTTTGGTTTTCTCAAGTCAAAAGATCCAGGCAGCTGGTAAGTTTCTCTGTGGGAATCCACTTCCTCTGCCCTGTTGCTGCGCTCATCCACCGCACAGGCCCTCCGGCAAAAAGGGCCCTGGCTCCTAGTCCCCTGTTTGATTTAGAAAAGGGCGCCAATGGCGCACGGGCGCGCGCGCGGGCGCGTGCAAGCGCCTCCTATGAAAAAAAGGGGCGGGGCGGGTGGATGACGCTCGATGCGCGCCGCGGCGCTTCTGCGCATGTGCGGGCGTCCCAGCATAGTTAAAAGACACAGTACAAGTGTCAGCTGGATGCAAACAGAGCTAGCAACAAACAGTGGCACACAGAGGCGGTTGATGCAGGCATCCCCATAGAAAGGCACTTTAGTGGACACCAGCTGGTATATAGCAGCACCTGTGTTAGATTATTACCAGCAAAATTGGTGTATGACGACGGGAATACCTCAGCTTTGTGCTTAAAGGATATGTCGTCCAGACGCTCCGGAAATAGATCTTCCAGGAAGCCAAAGGGGTCTCCATCGGGCTCTGAGGATATTGGGCATGCTTGTACTGCACCAATCTCCCCTGAGAATTCAGAGGTCAGTAGCCGTAGGAAACCCCGCAGGAATGCCTGGTGCTGCGGCTGTCCCCAGTCCACCTGCTCCTGTATATATAACAGAGGAGGTTTTATCCTCAACTCTGGGAGGATTGGAAGAGAGATTAACAGCATTGATCGCTGCTTCCCTGTCTCAGGAAAAGCGCGTCCGATCTCCGTCTCCTCCTTCAGAGTGCCTGTTAGTGGAGGAACAGCCCCACACAGAGATCGACCTACCTGAAGGGGATCAGGATGAGGTTGATTCAGTTATGGAGGAATCAACAGTGGAAGAACCTTTCTCAGCATCTCAGGCTGAAAGATTATGGGTTCAGTCTCTGACTAATATGGTCCGATCAGCATTTAAAATGCCTCTGGCGGAACCACCATCCACTACGGTTTCCTCGCTGGGGTCGCTAAAAGCTCCCCAGGCTGTCTGTTCCTTCCCAATCCACCCTTTATTAGAAGGGCTTATTTACCAGGATTGGGAGCATCCTGATAAAATATTTGCTCCCCCCAAGAGATTTCCGGTGATCTATCCCATGGAGGATAAGTTCATAAAAAAATGGAGGGTCCCTACAGTGGACGCAGCCATCTCTTCTGTTAACAAATCACTGACATGTCCAGTAGATAATGTTCCAATGTTCAAAGACCCAATAGATAAAAAATTGGAGTCTTTACTAAAATCTGCTTTCTCTACAGCAAGCATGGTGACACAACCTGCGGTAGCAGCGATTGGAGTCTGCCAAGCAGTGAAAGATCAGTTGAAACAAGTTTTAAGGGACTTACCAGATCAGCAGGCTCTTGCCCTAGCTGACCTGCCTAGAGCCTTGTGTTTTGCGGTGGACGCCATAAAGGATACAATCCAACAGGCCTCCCGCTTTACGCTGTCTATAGTACATATGCGTAGGCTTCTGTGGCTCAAAAACTGGTCTGCTGAAGCTCCCTGTAAAAAACTGCTGGTTAGCTTCCCATTTCATGGAGAACGCTTATTTGGAGAAGATCTGGACAAATATATCCAGAAAATTTCTGCCGGTAAAAGTTCACTCTTACCGGTTAAGAACAAGGGTAGAAGTCCTTCTTTTAAGAGGCCTACTTCTCCAGTCCCTGGCACATCGGCTGTGAAACAGTTCCGACGGCCTCCGCGGTCAAATCCAGGGGGCAGAAATCAGGGACAATCACAGGCTAACAAGAAACCCTGGGTCAAGAGAGGTACAAAACCTCCCCCCAAGTCATGAAGGGTTGCCCCCACTCAGTCGGGTGAGGGGAAGACTTCAGTTGTTCACAGAGACCTGGCGGGACACCATCAGAGATGGGTGATCCCCGCAGTAAGTCTGGGATACAGGCTGGAGTTAAAAGACATTCCTCCTGCCCATTTTATAAGGTCAAACGTGCCAAGCGATCCCCAGAAGAGTGGATCCCTCCTTCTGGCACTAGAGCAACTATTGCCCCAAGGGTAATCATGAAGGTTCCCTTGAAAGAAAACGGGTTCGGGTTTTACTCGAACCTTGTCACAGTCCCCAAACCAAATGGGGACATGAGGCCCATATTGAATATAAAAGGGCTAAACAAGTTCCTACATATCAGGACTTTTTTCGGATGGAGTCGATCCGATCGGTGGCCACCGCCCTACAAGGGCAGGAATGGTTAGCCTCGATCGACATAAGGGATGCTTATTTGCATATTCCCATCTGTCCGACCCACCAGAAATTTCTACGCCTTGCAGTAGAAGGGCGCCATTTTCAGTTCAGAGCCTTACCTTTCGGTCTGGCCACGGCACCACGAGTGTTCACAAAAATTCTGGCCCTACGATTGGCCAAACTAGGAACACAAGGTGTAACGATAATGGCATATCTAGACGACTTGTTGCTGATAGACCACTCAGTGAAAAAAACTAGAAGTGGTCGTTCACAAGATAATCAAGTATCTGGAATCTCACGGTTGCATTATCAACCGAGACAAGTCAGCCCTAAAACCAGTCAAGCCTGGAATACTTGGGGGCTAAGACTGGATTCAAATCAGAGAAAGATTTTCTTACCTCCAGAGAAGGTGTCGTCTTTGAAAGATTTGACCCACTTAGTGGGTACAAAAAAGAAAAACCATCCATACGCCTGTGTATAAGGCTGCTGGGAAAAATGGTGGCTTCATTCGAAGCGGTACCCTACGGTCAATTCCATTCAAGGAACTTGCAGAGGGCCATACTGTCAGCCTGGAACAAAAAAGTTCAGGCTTTAGACTTACCAATGTCCCTGTCCCCTTCCGTTCGCAAGAGCCTCCATTGGTGGTTGGTGCCCCAGAATCTGGGAAGGGAAACCCTTCAGTCCGGTTTCTTGGAAGGTGGTCACTACAGTTGCCAGCCTCATAGGCTGGGGGGCAGTACTGGAGCAATGGTCTCTCCAGGGCAAGTGGTCAGAAGCAGAGAAGGCCCTGCCCACCAATCTCTTAGAGATACGAGCAGCCCGGTATACCCTAGTAGCATGGACATCCAAACTCCAAGGGTCACCTGTCAGAATTCAATCAGACAATGCCACAGCAGTGGCATATATCAATCTCCAGGGTGGCACCAGGAGTCGTGCAGCCCAGAGGGAAGCGAAATGCATCCTGGAATGGGCAGAAAGGTATGTCACAGCCATATCCGCGGTTTTCATCCCAGGAGTGGAAAATTGGAGAGCGGACTTTTTTAAGTCGCCAGCAATTATGCCCGGGGGAATGGTCTCTTCACCCCGAGGTTTTCCAGGCAATATGCCAGCGGTGGGGAACACCGGATGTAGATCTGCTAGCATCCAGATTCAACGCAAAGGTGGACAGATTTGTGTCTCGCACAAAGGATCCCCTAGCTTGCGGTTCGGATGCCCTAGTGTTCCCTTGGGATCAGTTCAAGCTGATATATGCATTCCCACCGCGATTAATCCGCAGAATCAGGGTAGAAAAGAAACCAGTGATTCTGGTGGCTCCAGCGTGGCCCCGAAGGGCATGGTACGCGGAGATTGTAAAAATGTCAGTGGGAAGTCCTTGGACCCTCCCACATCGTCCGGACCTGCTTTCGCAAGGACCGATATACTACCCTTCCTTACCAGCCCTAGGTTGACGGCCTGGCTATAGAAGCCCACATTCTAAAAAAGAGAGGGCTCTCTAATCCTGTGGTATCTACCATGATCAATGCCAGGAAGCCGGTATCCAGGCAGATCTATTATAGGATCTAGAAGGCGTACATCACGTGGGGTGAGGCCAGGAAATGGCATCCACGTAAGTACATAATAGGTAGGATTCTGGACTTCCTACAGTGGGCTGTACATAGGAAGCTTGCCTTGAGTACTATCAAGGGTCAGACAGCCTTGTCAATATTTTTTTTTCAAAGGCCCTTGGCTTTGCATTCATTAATCAAAGCTTTCATACAAGGAGTGATGCGTATTAGCCCTCCGGTTAGTATTCCCATATGTCCATGGGACTTAAACCTGGTTCTGTCGGTTCTACAGAAACAACCATTTGAACCATTGCGGCACATTTTCTTGGTTCTTTTCACCAGGAAATTGATTTTCTTAGTAGCCATTTGTTCGGCTAAAAGAGTATCGGAATTAGCCGCCTTGTCCTGTAAGGAGCCATATCTGGTTATCCATAAGGACAGAGTAGTATTACGTCCTCATCCAGCCTTCTTCCTAAGGTGGTATTGAGGTTCCATTTGAACCAAGATGTGGTTCTTCCTTCCTTTTTCCCCAAACCTACTTCGGTAGAGGAAAAGTTATTGCATTCTTTGGATGTAGTAAGAGCAGTTAAAGCTTATCTAAAAGCCACTGCTCAGATTCGTAGAACGGATACTTTGTTTGTTCTGCCGGAAGGCCCCAGAAAGGGTCAGGCAGCATCAAAAATCTACTTTAGCCAAGTGGATTCGACAGGTCATAATGCAAGCCTATGGCTTGAGAAAGAGACCGCCTCCGTTCAAAGTTAGGGCGCACTCCACAAGAGCAGTTGGAACTTCATGGGCAGTGCATCACCAAGCCTCCCTGGCTCAAGTACTGTAAGGCCACAACATGGTCTTCAGTACACACGTTTACTAGGTTCTACCAGGTAGACGTTAGAAGTCAGGAGGATGTCGCCTTTGGGCGCAGTGTGTTGCAGGCCGCAAAAGAGCCTCATGCCTGATGGCGCCCAGCTTATGTATCCCTCCCCTCATTTGGCATTGCTTTGGGACGTCCCATTAGTAATGACTAAGTCGCTCTGTGTCCCGTGATGTACGAAAAAGAAAAAGGGATTTTTATAACAGCTTACCTGTAAAATCCTTTTCTTGGAGTACATCACGGGACACAGAGCTCCCGCCCCTCTTTTTTGGGACACTTATTGCTTTGCTACAAAACTGAGGTGCTCCCGGATGGGAGGGGCTTATATAGGGGAGGGTACTTCCGGTTTGGAATTGGCCAGTGCCAACACCTGAAGGTAATCTATATAACCCATTAGTAATGACTAAGTCGCTCTGTGTCCCGTGATGTACTCCAAGAAAAGGATTTTACAGGTAAGCTGTTATAAAAATCCCTTTTTTGTTCTCCTCCTGCGGAACGTTGGCAATGGATGAACTGACACAAAGATAACCCTTAAAGAAAAGATTGGATGTACAGAGTGATGAGAATCCAGATCTGGAACCCCAACATGGAAGACTTTTATCTCCCTCATAGATAGTCCTGAAAGACTTTCCTGGGGGGACTTGTCTGACACCCCGGCACAGAGCTACAGGATCATTTGAATGGAATTTATTAATGTTCTAGATTAGGGGAACATGATCTCATTTCAGATGAGACTTTTATATGAAGAGAGATCTTTGTGGAGCATTTCTGAGAGAATCGCTAATCCCGGGAGTCGCAGTCGGCGCGCCTTCTGTCATTATCTCTCCGAGATTCATTATCTCATAAAATCCCCCTAATGAGATTCTTCTGAATTCTGAGGAAACAAAAGAAAATACAAATGACAAGAACGTTCCGTTCTCTTTCTGTAGCAGTGTACAGGGGCCACACTGACTGAGAGACGGGCCTTAGAACAATGTACAGGGGCCACACTAAGAACACCGACTCTGGAAAAATATACAGGGGCCACAATAAGAACACCGGCTCTAGAACAATGTACAGGGGCCACACTGACTGAGAGACGGGCCTTAGAACAATGTACAGGGGCCACACTGACTGAGAGACGGGCCTTAGAACAATGTACTGGGGCCACACTGACTGAGAGACGGGCCTTAGAACAATGTACAGGGGCCACACTGACTGAGAGACGGGCCTTAGAACAATGTACAGGGGCCACACTAAGAACACCGGCTCTGGAACAATGTACAGGGGCCACACTGAGAACACAGACTCTGAAACAATGTACAGGGGCCACACTGAGAACACAGACTCTGGAACAATGTACAGGGGCCACACTGAGAACACAGACTCTGGAACAATGTACTGGGGCCACACTGAGAACACAGACTCTGGAACAATGTACAGGGGCCACACTGAGAACACAGACTCTGGAACAATGTACAGGGGCCACACTGAGAACACAGACTCTGGAACAATGCACAGGGGCCACACTAAGAACACTGACTCTGGAACAATGTACTGGGGCACGCTGAGAACACCGGCTCTGGAACAATGGAGATGAGCGATGATGGGGGGGATGAAGGGTGGAGATGTGGCCCCTGTGACAGCAGGAAGGTAAAGTCACCTGGTTGCATCCAGGGGGGTAGATATATTTCTCCCAGATTCAGGCTTTATGCTGACTTATACAACTAGGGTGGAGAGTTGTATAAGCCCAGCTGAGGCTAGTAGGCTCATGGATGACTCATACCTCTAGGGAGAGTGTGGGGCGTCGTACAGACAGGGAGTTGATGAGGCCAGCTGAAGCTTGTCAGCTCATTTAGGCCTCTATAAGAACTCCCAGATTCATTAGGTGTTAGCTCATGCCTGGAACCAGACCTGTGTGGACTGTCTAGGGAGAGTGAACCCCTGTGCGGTGAGGCAAAGCCTGTGTGGCTATTTGTTTGGACTTTTACTAAACCAGGGACTTAGGGACTAGGACAGCACCAGGCTGATCCCAGTTGTTAGTTTAGGAAACCTGCATGTTTAGTCAGAGGTCAAACTGACCAGGATTTATTTTGTTTGTTTCTTTTTGGCTTTGCTGTGTTTTGTCACTGTACATAGAGAAATAAACCGCACCTTTTGATTTTGAAAACCACAACCTCCGTCTGCTGGCCCTGTTTTTGTGTGGGGAGCCCAACCAGGGGGTCACACACACCCGCTACCGAGTTAACCCCCTCACAGTTGGTGGAGAATGCGGGCAGTTTTTTTTAAGCCAGCATGGAGGAGATACTGAAACAGCTGGCTCTAGCAAATGCCAATCAACAGCAGACAAATGCAGGTTTGCAAAGGAGCCTTGCAGCCCAGCAGCAAGCTCATCAACAAGCCCAGCAGCAATCTGAGGCCCGCTTCATAGACCTGTTACAGAAGCAAGAGCAGAGACTACAACAAATGGAAGCAGTAATGCAGCAACGTCCGCAGACCAGTGAGGAAAGCCGTCCCACTAATACCGCGTCCTTTGGGGTGAGTCGTTTATTGACAAAAATGACTGGAGAGGATGATCCAGAGGTATTTTTGACCACATTTGAAAGGACTGCTGAAAGAGAAAAGTGGCCTGAGGAGCAGTGGGCTGGACTGGTGGCTCCTCTGTTAACTGGTGAATCGCAGAAGGCTTACTATGACCTAGAGCCTGACCAAGCAAAAGACTATGTGATGCTAAAAGCTGAAATATTGGCAAGGCTGGGTGTCACCCTGGCTGTCCGGGCTCAGCGTGTGCATAACTGGACTTTCCAGCTTGGAAAACCCCCCAGGTCTCAAATGTATGATCTCATTCACCTGAGCAGGAAGTGGCTACAGCCAGAGACTTTGTCCGCACCAGAGATTGTGGAACGTGTTGTAATGGATCGGTTTTTGAGAGCTCTTCCTACTGCCATCCAAAAGTGGGTAAGCCATGGAGACCCAGAGACGGCCGGTGGTCTTGTGGATCGTGTAGAGAAATACTTGGCTACAGAGAACCTGACGGCCTCTTCCAGAGACACTCGGACTTTCCACCCTAAGACCAGACCATCCCCAGGGGCGGATAAGAGGATTCCAAGGGGTGAGGGTGGAGAGAGTGAGAGGGTGGGAGCTCTACCCCAAGTTTGGCGAGAACAGCCTGGGAAATCAGCGGCTCAAGAGGCCGCAAGAAGGATCGTTTGCTACCGCTGCCGGCAAGCGGGACATATTGCAGCCAATTGCCCGGTTGTGGAGGAACCCATGCAGTGTGACTTTCTGACGGGCAGACGTCAGTCGCTGTGTGCGACAGTCGCATGCACTGCCATTCGAGGAACTGAGAAACATTTATGCAAAATGTGTATTAATGGTAGAAATGTTGTGGTATTACTGGATTCAGGTAGCCTTGTGACCCTGATAAAGGCTGAATTAGTTAAAACAGAGGTCTCTGGGAATAGCAAGGTAGCTGTTATTTGTGTGCATGGGGACACCCGAGAGTATCCAGTGACTACAGTGTGTTTCGAGACCCCCAAAGGTACCCTCTCTCATCCAGTGGGCTTAGTATCTCAGTTACCGCATGACGCCATTGTGGGAAGGGATTTTCCGAAGTTCTGGGAACTGTGGGATGATCCTGAGCCCCCCACTGGTGCCCCTATGTACCAGGAATGTGATAGCCAGAACTCCTCTGAGAGTGGTGAGGACTCTCCAGAATTTCCCTTGTCAGTATTTGCAGGGGAGACTCAAGAAACTGGAGAGGAGCCCACCTCCTCAGACGAAAACCTACCGTCTGTGGAGTTTTCTGATCTGGAGGTTCACAGGGAAAATTTTGCCACAGAACAGTTAAAAGACCCCGCCCTAATAAAGGCACGGGAAAACGTAGTGGAAATAGATGGCGAGTTAGTGAACCCAGATAATACCTGCACTTACCCATACTTCAGCGTAGAGAAGGACCTACTGTATCGGGTGGCAAAAAGGGCAGAAGAAACCGTTGAGCAGCTGGTGGTGCCCAAACCTTACAGGAAGTTGGTGTTGGAGTTGGCCCATGGGCACATTCTTGGAGGTCATCTGGGGACAGAGAAAACCCGAGAGAGGGTATTACAGAGATTCTATTGGCCTGGGGTGATGAAGGACATAGAAAATTATTGTTCCTCCTGCCCTGTGTGTCAGAGGTCGGCCCCGATGCCACATTTCCGTAGCCCGCTGGTCCCTCTACCCATCATTGAGGTCCCGTTTGAGAGAATCGCAATGGATTTGGTAGGTCCTATAATCAAGTCCGCTAGGGGGCACCAGTACATATTGGTTATAATGGACTATGCCACCCGTTATCCAGAAGCGATCCCTCTCAGAAATACCTCGGCCAAAACCATAGCCAAAGAGCTATCTCTTGTTTTTAGCCGGGTGGGTATTTGTAAAGAACTGCTTACGGACCAAGGTACACCCTTTATGTCCCGGGTTATGAAAGAGCTGTGTAAATTGCTCAAAGTGACGCAATTGCGTACATCTGTGTATCACCCCCAAACCGATGGGCTGGTTGAAAGATTCAACAAAACCCTAAAACAAATGTTGAAGAAAGTGGTGGATAGAGATGGAAAGGATTGGGACTGTCTACTTCCTTATTTGATGTTTGCTATTAGGGAGGTGCCCCAATCCTCTACGGGATTCTCCCCCTTTGAGTTACTGTATGGGAGACACCCAAGAGGGCTGTTGGATATTGCCAAGGAAACTTGGGAAAGTGAGAGTTCTCCCCACAGGAGTGTGATTGAGCATGTCGCCCTGATGCAAGATCGAATTGCACAGGTAATGCCCATCGTGAAGGAACATTTGGCCCAAGCGCAGTTGGCACAGCAGAGAGTGTACAACCGTGGAGCAAAGACCCGTACCTTTTCCCCGGGGGATAGGATATTGGTACTTGTCCCTACGGTTGAAAGTAAATTCCTTGCCAAATGGCAAGGCCCCTACGAGATAATGGAAAAAGTGAGCGAAGTGAATTACAAGGTCAGACAACCAGGAAGGCGAAAGCCCGAACAGATATATCACGTTAATCTGTTGAAAGCCTGGAGGGATAGAGAGTCCCTAGTCGCAGAAACTTGGTCACCAGCTCAAACTGGTTGCGTGATTCCGGAGGTTGGAATAGCAGCCACCTTGTCACAACCCCAACAACAGGAGGTTAAGGAGTTTGTGCTTCGCAACAAGGAGGTGTTCTCTGAGCTGCCGGGACAAACATCTGGGGTAGAGCATGATATTATTACCCCGCCCGGTGAAAGGGTGAAGTTAAAACCCTATCGGATCCCAGAGGCCCGACGGGAGGCAATACGGGAGGAAGTACAGAAAATGCTGAACTTAGGGGTGATAGAGGAGTCCCAAAGTGATTGGTCTAGTCCCATTGTGTTGGTGCCTAAACCGGATGGGAGCTGGCGATTTTGTAACGATTTTCGTCAGTTGAACAAAGTTACAAAATTTGACACCTACCCCATGCCACGTATAGATGAGTTGATCGACCGGCTGGGAACAGCCCGATACATGACGACTCTTGACCTCACAAAAGGGTATTGGCAAATTCCCCTGGCCAAGTCGGCCAAAGAGAAAACCGCATTTGTAACCCCAGACGGGGCGTTCCAATATAAGAGAATGCCGTTCGGGTTACAGAATGCGCCGGCCACATTCCAGCGGAAAATGGACCAGATACTGAGGCCCCATCGGAAGTATGCTGCGGCTTACCTGGATGACGTAATTGTCCATAGCACAGATTGGGCCTCACATCTGCCAAAAGTGCAAGCAGTCCTAGACTCTATCCGGGAAGCGGGGTTTACGGCTAACCCCAAGAAGTGTACCATTGGGCAGGAGGAGGCCAAATATCTTGGGTACACCATTGGCAGGGGAGTGATAAAACCCCAACTCAACAAAGTCGAGGCCATCCAGAGTTGGCCACGTCCCAACAGCAAGAAGCAGGTACGGGCCTTTCTGGGAATCGCGGGTTATTATCGGCGCTTCATTCCCCACTTTGCTTCTAAGGCTGTGCCCCTAACCAACCTGACGAAAGGGAAAGGGTCGGTCATGATTAAATGGACCTCCGAGGCTGAGGCAGCATTCCAATTCTTGAAACAAGCCTTATGTAGCCAGCCAGTGTTGTACTCACCCGACTTCTCTAAAGACTTTGTCGTACAAAGTGATGCGTCAGATGTGGGGTTAGGAGCAGTATTGTCCCAGGTCTGGAACGGGGAAGAGCACCCAGTCATTTACCTCAGCAGGAAGTTGAAGTCTCATGAGGTAAATTACGCCACGGTTGAAAAGGAGTGTTTAGCGGTGAAGTGGGCTCTAGATTCCCTTCGGTACTACCTGCTAGGTAGGCACTTTGACATGGTTACGGATCACGCTCCGTTAAAGTGGATGGCTCAAAACAAGGAGACAAATAGAAGAGTGAATAGGTGGTTCCTGGCCCTACAGGAATTCAACTTCACAGTAAAGCATCGCCCTGGCGTTCAAATGGGGAATGTGGATGCTTTGTCTCGAGTACATGAATGCCTGATTGCTGGTGTTCCAACCCCAAGGTTAAAACAAGAGGGGGGGGTATGTGACAGCAGGAAGGTAAAGTCACCTGGTTGCATCCAGGGGGGTAGATATATTTCTCCCAGATTCAGGCTTTATGCTGACTTATACAACTAGGGTGGAGAGTTGTATAAGCCCAGCTGAGGCTAGTAGGCTCATGGATGACTCATACCTCTAGGGAGAGTGTGGGGCGTCGTACAGACAGGGAGTTGATGAGGCCAGCTGAAGCTTGTCAGCTCATTTAGGCCTCTATAAGAACTCCCAGATTCATTAGGTGTTAGCTCATGCCTGGAACCAGACCTGTGTGGACTGTCTAGGGAGAGTGAACCCCTGTGCGGTGAGGCAAAGCCTGTGTGGCTATTTGTTTGGACTTTTACTAAACCAGGGACTTAGGGACTAGGACAGCACCAGGCTGATCCCAGTTGTTAGTTTAGGAAACCTGCATGTTTAGTCAGAGGTCAAACTGACCAGGATTTATTTTGTTTGTTTCTTTTTGGCTTTGCTGTGTTTTGTCACTGTACATAGAGAAATAAACCGCACCTTTTGATTTTGAAAACCACAACCTCCGTCTGCTGGCCCTGTTTTTGTGTGGGGAGCCCAACCAGGGGGTCACACACACCCGCTACCGAGTTAACCCCCTCACACCCCCTATGTGTCTCTGGGGGGTTGGGTAATTAGAGGGGTACCAGAGCGGGGGACACGGATGAGATGGGAATATTTAGGAGATGAGAGGACATAGAAAGGACGAGGAACATTATATATTCATTGTAGCTGAGCTCACAGAGGAAGTCCAGACACCGATGGCCTTCTTGGTTTGGTGAACACAAACAATATTAGCCCCGGCCGGCCGGGGGCAGAACATTCGATGTACATGTAGCGCCCTCTAGGGTGCTAGATTAGGTAGTGATAGGTTTCTGTAGTGTGGGTAGAATGTTTGGCTTGGCTGGTAGCCAGGCTGGGATTGAATCTGGGTCAGGGTGAGGGACTCAGGGAGGCCGAGTGACTCATCAGGCAGCACCTGTTACCGCCCCCTACTTGCTGGAACTTTACAGAAACTTCCAGAAGAATGGGAGGGAGGAGCTGCCTGGGGTATTTCTGAGGGCTCTGACCAATCCCCAACAGATGGGTTGGCAGGGGGCAGGCCCCCCTCATAACTATTCAAAGTCAGCCCAGCAGGGGCAGGAGAGTTGGGGTGGAAGCTGGAGATGGAGTGCTGAGGAGGCTGTCGGAGACCCTTTGGGGTAACCCCATAGTCTGGGGGGAGGTGGCCTCAGGTGCTGGGGCTCAGGTGCTGGAGGGACCCTCTACAACACAGAGGAATCCTTCCTGGATGCATGGGAGAGGACAGCAGGAGCCAATGAGCAGGTCCAGGAGATCTCTGGGGAGAAGACAGCCGGAAGTCTAGGAGGACTGTGGGAAGATTAGCCAGGTGGGCTGGCAGTGCCTGAAGAGGGGGTGATGGGATCAGTAGTCACAGGAGAAGAGCTGGACACTGAGACTATTTTTTGACACACCAAAGGGGCCCGGGGCCCCCGCCTGTAATGGGCAATTGCTGGAGCTGGCAGAGTGCCAGCTGGTCTGTGATTGTTCTGCCAGCAAGATTGTTCCAAAGGCAGAAGAGGAGTATATAGAGACTGTATATAGAGACTGTATGTAGTGACTGTATATAGAGACTGTATATAGAGACTGTTTATAGAGACTGTATATAGAGACTGTATATAGAGACTGTATATAGAGATTGTATATAGAGACCGTATATATAGAGACTGTATATAGAGACTGTATATAGAGACTGTATATAGAGACTGTATGTAGTGACTGTATGTAGAGGCTGTATATAGAGACTGTATATAGAGACTGTATATAGAGACTGTATATAGAGACTGTTTATAGAGACTGTATATAGAGACTGTATATAGAGACTGTATATAGAGATTGTATATAGAGACCGTATATATAGAGACTGTATATAGAGACTGTATATAGAGACTGTATATAGAGACTGTATGTAGGGACTGTATGTAGTGACTGTATATAGAGACTGTATATAGAGACTGTATGTAGGGACTGGATGTAGAGACTGTATATAGAGACTGTATATAGAGACTGTATATAGAGACTGTATGTAGGGACTGGATGTAGAGACTGTATATAGAGACTGTATATAGAGACTGTATATAGAGACTGTATGTAGTGACTGGATGTAGAGGCTGTATATAGAGACTGCATATAGAGATTGTATATAGAGACTGTATATAGGGACTGTATGAAGGGACTGTATGTAGGGACCGTATATAGAGATTGTATATAGAGACCGTATATAAAGAGACTGTATATAGAGACTGTATATAGAGACTGTATATAGGGACTGTATGTAGAGGCTGTATATATTGTGACAGCAGGAAGGTAAAGTCACCTGGTTGCATCCAGGGGGGTAGGTATATTTCTCCCAGATTCAGGCTTTATGCCGACTTATACAACTAGGGAGAGAGTTGATGAAGCCCAGCTGAGGCTAGTGGGCTCATGGATGATTCATACCTCTAGGGAGAGGGCTGGGCGTCGTGCAGACAGGGAGTTGATGAGACCAGCTGAAGCTTGTCAGCTCGTTTAAGGCCTCTATAAAAACTCCCAGATTCATTAGGTGTTAGCTCATGCCTGGAACCAGACCTGTGTGGACTGTCTAGGGAGAGTGAACCCCTGTGCGGTGAGACAAAGCCTGTGTGGCTATTTGTTTGGACATTTACTAAACCAGGGACTTAGGGACTAGGACAGCACCAGGCTGATCCCAGTTGTTAGTTAGGAAACCTGCATGTTTAGTCAGAGGTCAAGCTGACCAGGGTTTATTTTGTTTATGTTTCTTTTTGCTTTGCTGTGTTTTTTGTCACTGTAAATAGAGAAATAAACCGCACCTTTTTGATCTTGAAAACCACAACCTCCGTCTGCTGGGCCTGTTTTTGTGTGGGGAGCCCATCCAGGGGATCACACACACCCGCTGCCGAGCTAACCCCCCCACAGTTGGTGGAGAACCAGTGGCAGTTTTTTTTTTAAGCCAGCATGGAGGAGATACTGAAACAGCTGGCTCTAGCAAATGCCAATCAACAGCAGACAAATGCAGGTTTGCAAAAGAGCCTTGCAGCTCAACAACAGAGCTTCGCAGCCCAGCAGCAAGCTCATCAACAGAGCCTTGCAGCCCAGCAGCAATCTGAGGCCCGCTTCATAGACCTGTTACAGAAGCAAGAGCAGAGACTACAACAAATGGAAGCAGTAATGCAGCAACGTCCACAGACCAGTGAGGAAAGCCGTCCCACTAATACCGCGTCCTTTGGGGTGAGTCGTTTATTGACAAAAATGACTGGAGAGGATGATCCAGAGGTATTTTTGACCACATTTGAAAGGACTGCTGAAAGAGAAAAGTGGCCTGAGGAGCAGTGGGCTGGACTGGTGGCTCCTCTGTTAACTGGTGAATCGCAGAAGGCTTACTATGACCTAGAGCCTGACCAAGCAAAAGACTATGTGATGCTAAAAGCTGAAATATTGGCAAGGCTGGGTGTCACCCTGGCTGTCCGGGCTCAGCGTGTGCATAACTGGACTTTCCAGCTTGGAAAACCCCCCAGGTCTCAAATGTATGATCTCATTCACCTGAGCAGGAAGTGGCTACAGCCAGAGACTTTGTCCGCACCAGAGATTGTGGAACGTGTTGTAATGGATCGGTTTTTGAGAGCTCTTCCTACTGCCATCCAAAAGTGGGTAAGCCATGGAGACCCAGAGACGGCCGGTGGTCTTGTGGATCGTGTAGAGAAATACTTGGCTACAGAGAACCTGACGGCCTCTTCCAGAGACTCTCGGACTTTCCACCCTAAGACCAGACCATCCCCAGGGGCGGATAAGAGGATTCCAAGGGGTGAGGGTGGAGAGAGTGAGAGGGTGGGAGCTCTACCCAAAGTTTGGCGAGAACAGCCTGGGAAGTCAGGGGCTCAGGAGGCAGCCAAAAGGATTGTTTGCTACCGCTGCCGGCAAGCGGGACACATTGCAGCAAATTGCCCGGTTGTGGAGGAACCCATGCAATGTGACTTTCTGACGGACCGACGTCAGTCGCTGTGTGCGACAGTCGCATGCACTGCCATTCGGGAAACTGAGAAACATTTATGCAAAATGTGTATTAATGGTAGAAATGTTGTGGTATTGCTGGATTCAGGTAGCCTTGTGACCCTGATAAAGGCTGAATTAGTTAAAACAGAGGTCTCTGGGAATAGCAAGGTAGCTGTTATTTGTGTGCATGGGGACACCCGAGAGTATCCAGTGACTACAGTGTGTTTCGAGACCCCCAAAGGTACCCTCTCTCATCCAGTGGGCTTAGTATCTCAGTTACCGTATGACGCCATTGTGGGAAGGGATTTTCCGAAGTTCTGGGAACTGTGGGATGATCCTGAGCCCCCCACTGGTGCCCCTATGTACCAGGAATGTGATAGCCAGAACTCCTCTGAGAGTGGTGAGGACTCTCCAGAATTTCCCTTGTCAGTATTGGCAGGGGAGACTCAAGAAACTGGAGAGGAGCCCACCTCCTCAGACGAAAACCTACCGTCTGTGGAGTTTTCTGATCTTGAGGTTCACAGGGAAAATTTTGCCACAGAACAGTTAAAAGACCCCGCCCTAATAAAGGCACGGGAAAACGTAGTGGAAATAGATGGCGAGTTAGTGAACCCAGATAATACCTGCACTTACCCATACTTCAGCGTAGAGAAGGACCTACTGTATCGGGTGGCAAAAAGGGCAGAAGAAACCGTTGAGCAGCTTGTGGTGCCCAAACCTTACAGGAAGTTGGTGTTGGAGTTGGCCCATGGGCACATTCTTGGAGGTCATCTGGGGACAGAGAAAACCCGAGAGAGGGTATTACAGAGATTCTATTGGCCTGGGGTGATGAAGGACATAGAAAATTATTGTTCCTCCTGCCCTGTGTGTCAGAGGTCGGCCCCGATGCCACATTTCCGTAGCCCGCTGGTCCCTCTACCCATCATTGAGGTCCCGTTTGAGAGAATCGCAATGGATTTGGTAGGTCCTATAATCAAGTCCGCTAGGGGGCACCAGTACATATTGGTTATAATGGACTATGCCACCCGTTATCCAGAAGCGATCCCTCTCAGAAATACCTCGGCCAAAACCATAGCCAAAGAGCTATCTCTTGTTTTTAGCCGGGTGGGTATTTGTAAAGAACTGCTTACGGACCAAGGTACACCCTTTATGTCCCGGGTTATGAAAGAGCTGTGTAAATTGTTCAAAGTGACGCAATTGCGTACATCTGTGTATCACCCCCAAACCGATGGGCTGGTTGAAAGATTCAACAAAACCCTAAAACAAATGTTGAAGAAAGTGGTGGATAGAGATGGAAAGGATTGGGACTGTCTACTTCCTTATTTGATGTTTGCTATTAGGGAGGTGCCCCAATCCTCTACGGGATTCTCCCCCTTTGAGTTACTGTATGGGAGACACCCAAGAGGGCTGTTGGATATTGCCAAGGAAACTTGGGAAAGTGAGAGTTCTCCCCACAGGAGTGTGATTGAGCATGTCGCCCTGATGCAAGATCGAATTGCACAGGTAATGCCCATCGTGAAGGAACATTTGGCCCAAGCGCAGTTGGCACAGCAGAGAGTGTACAACCGTGGAGCCAAGACCCGTACCTTTTCCCCGGGGGATAGGATATTGGTACTTGTCCCTACGGTTGAAAGTAAATTCCTTGCCAAATGGCAAGGCCCCTACGAGATAATGGAAAAAGTGAGCGAAGTGAATTACAAGGTCAGACAACCAGGAAGGCGAAAGCCCGAACAGATCTATCACGTTAATCTGTTGAAAGCCTGGAGGGATAGAGAGTCCCTAGTCGCAGAAACTTGGTCACCAGCTCAAACTGGTTGCGTGATTCCGGAGGTTGGAATAGCAGCCACCTTGTCACAACCCCAACAACAGGAGGTTAAGGAGTTTGTTCTCTGAGCTGCCGGGACAAACATCTGGGGTAGAGCATGATATTATTACCCCGCCCGGTGAAAGGGTGAAGTTAAAACCCTATCGGATCCCAGAGGCCCGACGGGAGGCAATACGGGAGGAAGTACAGAAAATGCTGAACTTAGGGGTGATAGAGGAGTCCCAAAGTGATTGGTCTAGTCCCATTGTGTTGGTGCCTAAACCGGATGGGAGCTGGCGATTTTGTAACGATTTTCGTCAGTTGAACAAAGTTACAAAATTTGACACCTACCCCATGCCACGTATAGATGAGTTGATCGACCGGCTGGGAACAGCCCGATACATGACGACTCTTGACCTCACAAAAGGGTATTGGCAAATTCCCCTGGCCAAGTCGGCCAAAGAGAAAACCGCATTTGTAACCCCAGACGGGGCGTTCCAATATAAGAGAATGCCGTTCGGGTTACAGAATGCGCCGGCCACATTCCAGCGGAAAATGGACCAGATACTGAGGCCCCATCGGAAGTATGCTGCGGCTTACCTGGATGACGTAATTGTCCATAGCACAGATTGGGCCTCACATCTGCCAAAAGTGCAAGCAGTCCTAGACTCTATCCGGGAAGCGGGGTTTACGGCTAACCCCAAGAAGTGTACCATTGGGCAGGAGGAGGCCAAATATCTTGGGTACACCATTGGGAGGGGAGTAATAAAACCCCAACTCAACAAAGTCGAGGCCATCCAGAGTTGGCCACGTCCCAACAGCAAGAAGCAGGTACGAGCCTTTCTGGGAATCGCTGGGTATTATCGGCGCTTCATTCCCCACTTTGCTTCTACGGCTGTGCCCCTAACCAACCTGACGAAAGGGAAAGGGTCGGTCATGATTAAATGGACCCCCGAGGCTGAGGCAGCATTCCAATTCTTGAAACAAGCCTTATGTAGCCAGCCAGTGTTGTACTCACCCGACTTCTCTAAAGACTTTGTCGTACAAAGTGATGCGTCAGATGTGGGGTTAGGAGCAGTATTGTCCCAGGTCTGGAACGGGGAAGAGCACCCAGTCATTTACCTCAGCAGGAAGTTGAAGTCCCATGAGGTAAATTACGCCACCGTTGAAAAGGAGTGTTTAGCGGTGAAGTGGGCTCTAGATTCCCTTCGGTACTACCTGCTAGGTAGGCACTTTGACATGGTTACGGATCACGCTCCGTTAAAGTGGATGGCTCAAAACAAGGAGACAAATAGAAGAGTGAATAGGTGGTTCCTGGCCCTACAGGAATTCAACTTCACAGTAAAGCATCGCCCTGGCGTTCAAATGGGGAATGTGGATGCTTTGTCTCGAGTACATGAATGCCTGATTGCTGGTGTTCCAACCCCAAGGTTAAAACAAGAGGGGGGGGGTATGTGACAGCAGGAAGGTAAAGTCACCTGGTTGCATCCAGGGGGGTAGATATATTTCTCCCAGATTCAGGCTTTATGCTGACTTATACAACTAGGGAGGGAGTTGATGAAGCCCAGCTGAGGCTAGTGGGCTCATGGATGATTCATACCTCTAGGGAGAGGGCTGGGCGTCGTGCAGGCAGGGAGTTGATGAGACCAGCTGAAGCTTGTCAGCTCGTTTAAGGCCTCTATAAAAACTCCCAGATTCATTAGGTGTTTGCTCATGCCTGGACCCAGACCTGTGTGGACTGTCTAGGGAGAGTGAACCCCTGTGCGGTGAGACAAAGCCTGTGTGGCTATTTGTTTGGACATTTACTAAACCAGGGACTTAGGGACTAGGACAGCACCAGGCTGATCCCAGTTGTTAGTTAGGAAACCTGCATGTTTAGTCAGAGGTCAAGCTGACCAGGGTTTATTTTGTTTATGTTTCTTTTTGCTTTGCTGTGTTTTTTGTCACTGTAAATAGAGAAATAAACCGCACCTTTTTGATCTTGAAAACCACAACCTCCGTCTGCTGGGCCTGTTTTTGTGTGGGGAGCCCATCCAGGGGATCACACACACCCGCTGCCGAGCTAACCCCCCCACAATATAGAGACTGTATATAGGACCGTATATAGGACCGTATATAGGACTGTATATAGAGACTGTATATAGAGACTGTATATAGAGACTGTATGTAGAGGCTGTATATATAGGACCGTATATAGGACTGTATATAGAGACTGTATATAAGTGTCCCTGGAAGTTTTGCAAGTTAAGAAGGGCATCCCATAATACCCCGATCCCCATCCAAGTTTATTCCCCTCAATAAAACAAATAAAACAACAAAGCACTGGACTGGATCTCTTTCTATTTGCAGCTCCTTAGGGGGCGCTACAAACAACATATCCATCCATCCTCTAGACTGGCACAAAGGGGGAGGGGCAGGGGGCGGTTGCCCCGGGCACAGTGCTATGATTTGAGGGGGGCGCCGTGTGGTGAGCTTGCTACCACTACAAGCCGACAGATTAACAAACATCGTGTCCATACTAAAGACATAGATTTGTGTTACATATCGTTGTTCATTGTTTTCACCCAACTGGGCATTAAACTGATAGATTGCTGTTACTTCGACGCGTTTCACGGGTCTGAGCCGCTTCATCAGGAAGATACAGTGCCTTGAAAAAGTATTCATACCCCTTGAAAGCTTTGTATTTTCCATGTACATCATTAATCACAATAGAAGTATCCATCACCTGGAAGGAGTTCACTGATAGGAGAATATTCTGCGGTGTATACGGAACATTCTCCGGTGTATACGGAACATTCTCCGGTGTATACAGAACATTCTCCGGTGTATACAGAATGTTCTCTGGTGTATACGGAATATTCTCCGGTGTATACGGAACATTCTCCGGTGTATACGGAATATTCTCCGGTGTATACGGAATGTTCTCCGGTGTATACGGAACATTCTCCGGTGTATACGGAATATTCTCCGGTGTATACAGAATATTCTCCAGTGTATACGGAATATTCTCCGGTGTATACGGAACATTCTCCGGTGTATACGGAATATTCTCCGGTGTATACAGAATATTCTCCAGGGTATACAGAATATTCTCCGGTGTAAACAGAATATTCTCCGGTGTATACAGAATATTCTCCGGTGTATACGGAATATTCTCCGGTGTATACGGAACATTCTCCGGTGTATACGGAATATTCTCCGGTGTATATGGAATATTCTCCGGTGTATACGGAACATTCTCCGGTGTATACGGAACATTCTCCGGTGTATACAGAACATTCTCCGGTGTATACAGAATATTCTCCGGTGTATACGGAACATTCTCCGGTGTATACAGAATGTTCTCCGGTGTATACAGAATATTCTCCGGTGTATACAGAATATTCTCCGGTGTATACGGAATATTCTCCGGTCTCCGGTGTATACGGAATATTCTCCGGTTTATACAGAATATTCTCCGGTGTATACAGAATATTCTCCGGTGTAAACAGAATATTCTCCAGTGTATACGGAATATTCTCCGGTGTATACGGAATATTCTCCGGTGTATACAGAATATTCTCCGGTGTATACAGAATATTCTCCGGTGTATACAGAATATTCTCCGGTGTATACGGAACATTCTCCAGTGTATACGGAATATTCTCCGGTGTATACGGAATATTCTCCGGTGTATACGGAACATTCTCCGGTGTATACGAAACATTCCCCCGGTGTATACAGAATATTCTCCGGTGTATACGGAACATTTTTCGGTGCATACGGAATATTCTGCGGCACGAATTTGGTTACACAGTTGGGAATCTGTAGATAAGCGATGGAATGGAGTTGGGGGGAGAGGGGGAGGGGTGCGGAGGAATAATGAGATCTCCCCAGAGGGGGACAATGAAAAGACGTCTCTCATTACCAGGAAATCACAACCCCTCCCCCAATGTCTACACAACCCCTCCCCCAACCCCAATGTTTACACAATCCCTCCCCCAATGTCTACACAACCCCTCCCCCTCCCCCAATGTCTACAAACCCCTCCCCCAATCCCAATGTCTACACAACCCCTCCCCCAACCCCAATGTCTACACAACCCCTCCCCCAATGTCTACACAACCCCTCCCCCAACCCCAATGTCCACACAACCCCTCCCCCAATGTCTACACAACTCCTCCCCCAACCCCAATGTCTACACAACTCCTCCCCCAACCCCAATGTCTACACAACCCCTCCCCCAATGTCTACACAACCCCTCCCCCAACCCCAATGTCTACACAACCCCTCCCCCAATGTCTACACAACCCCTCCCCCAATGGAATACTGAGAGCCAACACAGCCCCTCCTCCACTGGGCTCCTAAAAGGTGAAAACAGACCCCCCCCACTGGGCTCCTGAGATCCAACTGTGTCCTTCCCCCATTGGGCTCCTGAGATCCAACTGTGCCCTTCCCCCTCACTGGGCTCCTGAGATCCAACTGTGCCCTTCCTTCTCACTGGGCTCCTGAGATCCAACTGTGCCCTTCCCCCTCACTGGGCTCCTGAGATCCAACTGTGCCCTTCCCCCTCACTGGGCTCCTGAGATCCAACTGTGCCCTTCCCCCATTGGGCTCCTGAGATCCAACTGTGCCCTTCCCCCTCACTGGGCTCCTGAGATCCAACTGTGCCCTTCCCCCTCACTGGGCTCCTGAGATCCAACTGTGCCCTTCCTCCTCACTGGGCTCCTGAGATCCAACTGTGCCCTTCCCCCTCACTGGGCTCCTGAGATCCAACTGTACCCTTCCCCCTCACTGGGCTCCTGAGATCCAACTGTGCCCTTCCCCCTCACTGGGCTCCTGACATCCAACTGTGCCCTTCCCCCTCACTGGGCTCCTGAGATCCAACTGTGCCCTTCCCCCATTGGGCTCCTGAGATCCAACTGTGCCCTTCCCCCTCACTGGGCTCCTGAGATCCAACTGTGCCCTTCCTTCTCACTGGGCTCCTGAGATCCAACTGTGCCCTTCCCCCTCACTGGGGTCCTGAGATCCAACTGTGCCCTTCCCCCTCACTGGGCTCCTGAGATCCAACTGTGCCCTTCCCCCTCACTGGGCTCCTGAGATCCAACTGTGCCCTTCCCCCATTGGGCTCCTGAGATCCAACTGTGCCCTTCCCCCTCACTGGGCTCCTGAGATCCAACTGTGCCCTTCCCCCTCACTGGGCTCCTGAGATCCAACTGTGCCCTTCCTCCTCACTGGGCTCCTGAGATCCAACTGTGCCCTTCCCCCTCACTGGGCTCCTGAGATCCAACTGTACCCTTCCCCCTCACTGGGCTCCTGAGATCCAACTGTGCCCTTCCCCCCTCACTGGGCTCCTGAGATCCAACTGTGCCCTTCCCCCTCATTGGGCTCCTAAAATCCAACTGTGCCCTTCCCCCTCACTGGGCTCCTGAGATCCAACTGTGCCATTCCCCCTCACTGGGCTCCTGAGATTCAACTGTGCCCTTCCCCCTCACTGGGCTCCTGAGATCCAACTGTGCCCTTCCCCCATTGGGCTCCTGAGATCCAACTGTGCCCTTCCCCTCACTGGGCTCCTGAGATCCAACTGTGCCCTTCCCCCTCACTGGGCTCCTGAGATCCAACTGTACCCTTCCCCCTCACTGGGCTCCTGAGATCCAACTGTGCCCTTCCCCCTCACTGGGCTCCTGAGATCCAACTGTGCCCTCCCCCTCACTGGGCTCCTGAGATCCAACTGTGCCCTTCCCCCTCACTGGGCTCCTGAGATCCAACTGTGCCCTTCCCCCTCACTGGGCTCCTGAGATCCAACTGTGCCCTTCCCCCTCACTGGGCTCCTGAGATCCAACTGTGCCCTTCCCCCATTGGGCTCCTGAGATCCAACTGTGCCCTTCCCCCTCACTGGGCTCCTGAGATCCAACTGTGCCCTTCCCCCATTGGGCTCCTTTTAGACAACATAATCCCACCACACTTTGGGCTCTTCTCAGTCAACACATCCCCTCCCCCTCCCCCCGTCACTGAGATCCTGAAATCCAAATAAAGCCTCCTCTGGGCTCCTGGTAGACGACACGGCCATTTCTTCTACCAAAACACACAATGTGCCTTGTGGACTCCATACAGCTTTATTGGTGGTGTCATGGAGGGACCGGTCTGGTGAAGAAGGCTGATTGGCTGCTGTAGCCGCCTCTGGTAAAAATATCTATTGGTGGATCTTGGACTGGCTGGTCTGGTGATGAAGGTTGATCGGTTGCTGTGGTGACCTCGGGTCATGTATTGGTGGTCTCTTAGACTGGCTGGTCTGGTAATGAAGGTTGATCGGTTGCTGTGGTGACCTCGGGTCATGTATTGGTGGTCTCTCGGACTGGCTGGTCTGGTAATGAAGGTTGATCGGTTGCTGTGGTGACCTTGGGTCATGTATTGGTGGTCTCTTAGACTGGCTGGTCTGGTAATGAAGGTTGATCGGTTGCTGTGGTGACCTCGGGTCATGTATTGGTGGATCTCGGACTGGCTGGTCTGGTGATGAAGGTTGATCGGTTGCTGTGGTGACCTCGGGTCATCTATTGGTGGTCTCTCGGACTGGCTGGTCTGGTGATAAAGGTTGATTGGTTGCTGTGGTCTCCTCGGGTCATGTATTGGTTGTCTCTCGGACTGGCTAGTCTGGTGATGAAGGTTGATTGGTTGCTGTGGTGACCTCGGGTTATGTATTGGTGGTCTCTCGGACTGGCTGGTCTGGTGATGAAGGTTGATTGGTTGCTGTGGTGACCTCGGGTCATGTATTGGTGGTCTCTCGGACTGGCTGGTCTGGTGATGAAGGTTGATCGGTTGCTGTGGTGACCTCGGGTCATGTATTGGTGGTCTCTCGGACTGGCTGGTCTGGTGATGAAGGTTGATCGGTTGCTGTGGTGACCTCGGGTCATGTATTGGTGGTCTCTCGGACTGGCTGGTCTGGTGATGAAGGTTGATCGGTTGCTGTGGTGATCTCGGGTCATGTATTGGTGAATCTCGGACTGGCTGGTCTGGTGATGAAGGTTCATTGATTGCTGTGGTCTCCTCGGGTCATGTATTGGTGGATCTCGGACTGGCTGGTCTGGTGATAAAGGTTGATCTCTTGCTGTGGTCTCCTCGGGTCATGTATTGGTGGTCTCTCGGACTGGCTGGTCTGGTGATGAAGGTTGATTGGTTGCTGTGGTGACCTCGGGTCATGTATTGGTGGATCTCGGACTGGCTGGTCTGGTAGGTGAAGGTTGATCGGTTGCTGTGGTCTCTCGGACTGGCTGGTCTGGTGATGAAGGTTGATTGGTTGCTGTGGTGACCTCGGGTCATGTATTGGTGAATCTCGGACTGGCTGGTCTGGTAGGTGAAGGTTGATCGGTTGCTGTGGCGACCTTGGGTCATGTATTGGTGGTCTCTTGGACTGGCTGGTCTGGTGATGAAGGTTGATCGGTTGCTGTGGTGACCTCGGGTCATGTATTGGTCTCTTGGACTGGCTGGTCTGGTGATGAAGGTTGATCGGTTGCTGTGGTGACCTCGGGTCATGTATTGGTGGTCTCTCGGACTGGCTGGTCTGGTGATGAAGGTTGATCGGTTGTTGTGGTGACCTCGGGTCATGTATTGGTTGTCTCTCGGACTGGCTGGTCTGGTAGGTGAAGGTTGATCGGTTGCTGTGGTGACCTCGGGTCATGTATTGGTTGTCTCTCGGACTGGATGGTCTGGTGAGGAAGGTTGATCGGTTGCTGTGGTGACCTCGGGTCATGTATTGGTTGTCTCTCGGACTGGCTGGTCTGGTAATGAAGGTTGATCGGTTGCTGTGGCCTCCTCGGGTAATTCTCGGTGCAGAGGTCGGGCCTCTCTCTCTCCAGCATTTATCTCATGTTCCCTTTCAGGCGGCGCGTTTAATTAAACCTTGCTAGTCCCCTCGGTGCGGCAGGAAGATGAAGTGACGGCACACAATCACTAAAATGTCAGAGTGACACGAGTCATGATGGGATTTTTATGGCGCGTATTAAACAAAAGAAACATTTCTGCCCTTTGATTTCCAGTCTCTGGAAACGGATTTCGCCCGAGGTCTGAAATATGTAGTTAGTGGCGAGCGGTGTATATTAGATTGAGTCAGCCGAAGGGGGTCGTCACCGCGGCGCAACGCACGTCTCTCCAGACATCATGGCGGGATGAGTGTCATCTCAATAAATGGATTTCATTTGTCGATCAGCAACCAGAAATTAACTTCTTTATAATGCAGAAAAACTCTGCAAGATGTCGACACTTCCTTTGGAATCCATCAGAAGGCCGGCCCTTCCCCAATGGCAGCTATGAAAACCTTCTTATTGTGAGCGCCATGGACTAGCGCCAGGGACCAGCGCCAGGGACCAGCGCCAGGGACCAGCGCCTGTCACCATTCTCAGGGTGATCCAACTCAACCACCATCCAATGGAAATCTCTGTATTCTTATCTCATCCATCCCCGGAGATCGGCCATAAGACATGAATTCTTATATACTGTATGTGGCTCCCGAGTGACGTCTCCTGGTGATGACTTTTTAGTAACGTCTCCCAAGTGATGGTTCCGAGTGACGGCTTCTAGTTTATGGCGCCTCCATTCACTGTCAGTATGGGAAGAGCAGAACAAGCAACAATGGAAGCAATGGGGGATTCCGGTAATTTAGAGGGGGGGCTTAATATTGGCAACAGATAATAAAGAGGAGGGGTTTATGGTGGTATCCGGTAATAAAGAGGGAGGGTTCTTCCAGTTACCAACATAACCAATCAGATGCTCCCTTTCAATAAAGTTACATTATGATTGGATAAGCACATCCTGTACAGATTTGCTGTGTCTAATGTCCAGACTGAACATGACAAATGAGGACTATCACTCCACAATAATAATATCACCAACCAAATGTAGACACACCCTCATCATACATCATCTCATCGTCATACATCATCATACATCATCTCATCATCATACATCATCTCATCATCATACATCATCATACATCATCTCATCATCATACATCATCATACATCATACATCATCTCATCATCATCATACATCATCATACATCATCCCATCATCATACATCATCTCATCATCATACATCATCCCATCATCATACATCATCTCATCATCATACATCATCATACATCATCATACATCATCTCATCATCATACATCATCTCATCATCATACATCATCATACATCATCATACATCATCCCATAAAATGTTATTGATGTTTGTTGTCAGATGTCCCCCAGTGTGGGTTTTGCTGTAATGCGCTCATGTGAACGTGTCTCACATACAGACGTTGGGGGAAGACCGGTGGCGGGAAAATCTTCTTGTGTTTACTCTTTTAGGGACGTTTGTTTTATGCCTCACCAGGGGACTGGCCACTTCTTGGCGTTGGCATTAAATGACTCGGAGCGGACAGATCTGCGTCCACGAGAACTATAGCATAACAATACGACAATTGTGGTCCATTGAGCCATAGTTTTCATATGGTTCCCGTCATTGGAAGCGATGCATGTCACTGCTAGTCTATTTGAATTTATACAGGTCTGTGATTGGTTCATCATGTATTGTATTGTATTAGCTGTATTTAACATATCCTTATATGGTCATCTGCTGGGTGGAGCTCACCCTGTGAGCTCACTTCCTATGGAGGAGGTCACATGTTGTGACATCACTTCCTATGGAGGAGGTAACATGCTGTGACATCACTTCCGGCTGGGATTTTAATAAAAGACCAAGAGAGGCGGCTCCTGGGCAGTGTTTTGCTGGGATGCTGAGATAAGAACAGTCTGGTGATGATGTCTCTTGATTTGAATGAATGGGAATCAAATGTAAGGTGAGTGAATTTTAGCTTAAGAAGCATTATTACATTAAGACAAAAAGTGTGGTACTTAGCACAAGGCAAAATGGCTGTGTGCTCTGCAAACAACCAATTTTGCCACCACAACATCATCATCATCATCATTATCATCCCAACATCATACATCATCATCCATCATCCCACCATACATCATCATCCCACCATCATACATCATCCCACCATCATACATCATCCCACCATCATACATCATCCCATCATACATCATCATCCCACCATCATACATCATCCCATCATACATCATCATCCCACCATCATACATCATCCCACCATCATACATCATCATCCCACCATCATACATCATCCCACCATCATACATCATCATCCCACCATCATACATCATCCCATCATACATCATCATCCCACCATCATACATCATCCCACCATCATACATCATCATCCCACCATCATACATCATCCCACCATCATACATCATCATCCCACCATCATACATCATCCCACCATCATACATCATCATACATGACCCTCATGAAGAGGAAGGAGGCGATGGGACGGAAGGGATTGGCTGAGACACAATAGAAATCCTTCACCTGTCGGACATCGTAGGCCAGCAGGACGTATCTCAGGTCGGGAGACACGGAATGGTGAGACGCTTTGAATGTTACCTGGAAGACAAAACAAGAGGAAGAATTGGAATTAGCGGGGGATGGAAGGTGGCCGAGGAACATTCTACATTCTAGTGTTCTCATCACATTGCCGGCTCCAATAATCATAGAGAGAGGGGATCTGATAGAGAAAACTAATGCAGGTGTGCCACATCCCAATGGATATAGAATCAAGAAATGGGGGAACCCCTGGGGGTGGGACTTTGAAGGCACTACCAACAGAGTAGAGAGAATGTATGAAAGTATAACAAAGTCAATTTTATTAACAAGTAATAATTAGAACACATACAAAATGGGATACAATAAAAATGTCATTGAAAAATATATTAATGTCCTGAACCGACGCGTTTCGAAAAACTTTTTCCTTCATCAGGGTATTATCGGAACAATAAATATAGTGTTCTTTGACCATGGTATGTCTTGGTCCCCCATCACTATGTCTGACCCCCCCACAGTGATAATCTTGGTCCCCCATCACTATGTCTGACCCCCCCGCAGTGATAATCTTGGTCCCCCATCACTATGTATGACCCCCCCCCCGCAGTGATATAGTCCAGAGATTTGTGAAACTTACAAAGGTGGAGTTCTCCAGAAGTGTGGACATCTCACTGCTTTCTACATTTAGCTTGAAGACGTAACCGTCCCGAGTCTTGTAGACGACTTCATGTTCTGGAAGAGAAGAAATATTACCCATCATGCCTCAGAACCAAATCCCATCTATGTGCCCCCAATGCTTCTACATCCCACTTATGTACCCCCAATGCTTCTACATCCCACTTATGTGCACCCAATGCCTCTACATCCCACTTATGTACCCCCAATGCTTCTACATCCCACTTATGTGCCCCCAATGCTTCTACATCCCACTTATGTGCCCCCAATGCCTCTACATCCCACTTATGTGCCCCCAATGCTTCTACATCCCACTTATATGCCCCCAATGCTTCTACATCCCACTTATGTGCCCCCAATGCTTCTACATCCCACTTATGTGCCCCCAATGCCTCTACATCCCACTTATATGCCCCCAATGCTTCTACATCCCACTTATGTGCCGCCAATGCTTCTACATCCCATCTATGTGCCCTCAATGCTTCTACATCCCACTTATGTGCCCCCAATGCTTCTACATCCCACTTATGTGCCCCCAATGCCTCTACATCCCATCTATGTGCCCCCAATGCTTCTACATCCCACTTATGTGCCCCCAATGCCTCTACATCACACTTATGTGCCGCCCGCCAATGCCTCTACATCACACTTATGTGCCGCCAATGCCTCTACATCACACTTATGTGCCGCCAATGCTTCTATATCCCACTTATGTGCCCCCAATGCTTCTACATCCCACTTATGTGCCCCCAATGCCTCTACATCCCATCTATGTGCCCCCAATGCCTCTACATCACACTTATGTGCCCCCAATGCTTCTACATCCCACTTATGTGCCCCCAATGCTTCTACGTCCCACTTATATGCCCCCAATGCCTCTACATCCCACTTATGTACCCCCAATGCTTCTACATCCCACTTATGTGCCCCCAATGCTTCTACATCTAATCTATGTGCCCCCAATGCCTCTACATCCCACTTATGTGCCCCCAATGCCTCTACATACCACTTATGTGCCCCCAATGCCTGTACATCCCACTTATGTACCCCCAATGCCTCTACATCCCACTTATGTGCCCCCAATGCTTCTACATCCCATCTATGTGCCCCCAATGCTTCTACATCCCACTTATGTGCCCCCAATGCCTCTACATCCCATCTATGTGTACCCACTAGGGATGAGCCAAACACCCCCCTGTTTGGTTCGCACCAGAACCTGCGAACGGACCGAAAGTTCGCGCAAACTTTAGAACTCTATTAAATACAATGGACACGAAAATTTGGAATCAAATGTGCTAATTATAAAAGGTTAATATGCAAGTTATTGTCCTAAAAAGGGTTTGGGGACCCGGGTCCTGCCCCAGGGGACATGTATCAACGCAAAAAGAAGTTTTAAAAACTGACGTTTTTTCGGGAGCAGTGATTTTAATGATGCATAAAGTGAAACAATAAAAGTGAAATATTCCTTTAAATATCGTACCTGGGGGGTGTGTATAGTATGCCTGTAAAGTGGCGCATGTTTCCCGTATTTAGAACTGTCCCTGCACAAAATGAAATTTCTAAAGGAATAAAAGTCATTTAAAACTGCTTGCGGCTTTAATGTCATGTCTGGTCCCGGTAAAATGGATGAAAATCATTAAGAAAAATGGCATGGGTACCCCCCCCCCCCCAGCCCCCTTGGGTCAGTGTTGCCAACTGTCTGTAGATTTACGGACAGCACATAAAAACAAGGCACTTTTTCCCTGTACGTGAAAGTCCGTAGTAAGGGAAAAGTGCCAGTAAATATGGCCGCGATCGGCTCGGGTCAGAACTGCGCATGTGCAATTCGGAAATCCCCAAGAAGATCCGAATCTGAGCTGCTGAGTCTGACACCTGCATGGCCTCTGCCCAGCCCACTTGCCGCGCAGCCAATGATCTCAGCGCATTTTCGCGCCAACACTGCCGCCAGCTTTAAAAACAGTCAGGCAGGAGCAGGAGCAGACGGAGGAGCCTAGTGGAGAGCAGACGTGCGCTGTGTGTGAGAGCTGAGCGGCGGAACTCGGGAGCCTGAGAGTAAAGGACCACACAGCACACATACCTCCACCGGACCGGAGCAACGGACGGACAGTCCCCTGCCTTCCTGCCTGCCCGCCCGCCCGAGTGTGTGGACTGCGGAGCCTGCTGGCTGCTGCCCGGTGTGTCTCTTTGGACCTGGTGAGGTGAGTCCAGCAGACTAGTCTTGTAGTCGGACTGACAGTCAGTGTGACCGCACAGAGTGACGTGTGACTGAGGCACTGCCCCCCTGGAGATCAGCAATCAGTGCAAGAACAGCTGTGACAGCTAGGCAGGTACTGGGAGTGACGTCATCACTACACCCCTTGCCCTTCCCTGCCACTGCTGGCTATGTAAAGCTGAGCCTGCACTGTGAGTATGGGGGCCTCTGTCCCCCTCCTGTGTCATGTCCGCAGCCTCTGTCCCCCTCCTGTGTCATGTCCGCAGCCTCTGTCCCCCTCCTATGTCATATCCGCAGCCTCTGTTCCGCTCCTGTGTCATGTCCGTAGCCACTGACCCCCCCCTGTGTCATGTCTGCAGCCTCTGTCCCCCTCCTGTGTCATGTCCGCAGCCTCTGTCCCCCTCCTGTGTCATGTCCGTAGCCACTGACCCCCCCCTGTGTCATGTCCGCAGCCTCTGTCCCCCTCCTGTATCATGTCCGCAGCCTCTGTCCCCCTCCTGTGTCATGTCTGCAGCCTCTGTCCCCCTCCTGTGTCATGTCCGCAGCCTCTGTCCCCCTCCTGTGTCATGTCCGCAGCCTCTGTCCCCCTCCTGTGTCATGTCCGCAGCCTCTGTCCCCCTCCTGTGTCATGTCCGCAGCCTCTGTCCCCCTCCTGTGTCATGTCCGCAGCCTCTGTCCCCCTCCTGTGTCATGTCCGCAGCCTCTGTCTCCCTCCTGTGTCATGTCCGCAGCCTCTGTCCCCCTCCTGTGTCATGTCCGCAGCCTCTGTCCCCCTCCTGTGTCATGTCCGCAGCCTCTGTCCCCCTCCTGTATCATGTCCGCAGCCTCTGTCCCCCTCCTGTGTCATGTCCGCAGCCTCTGTCCCCCTCCTGTGTCATGTCCGCAGCCTCTGTCCCCCTCCTGTGTCATGTCCGCAGCCTCTGTCCCCCTCCTGTGTCATGTCCGCAGCCTCTGTCCCCCTCCTGTGTCATGTCCGCAGCCTCTGTCTCCCTCCTGTGTCATGTCCGCAGCCTCTGTCTCCCTCCTGTGTCATGTCCGCAGCCTCTGTCCCCCTCCTGTGTCATGTCCGCAGCCTCTGTCCCCCTCCTGTGTCATGTCCGCAGCCTCTGTCTCCCTCCTGTGTCATGTCCGCAGCCTCTGTCCCCCTCCTGTGTCATGTCCGCAGCCTCTGTCCCCCTCCTGTATCATGTCCGCAGCCTCTGTCCCCCTCCTGTGTCATGTCCGCAGCCTCTGTCCCCCTCCTGTGTCATGTCCGCAGCCTCTGTCCCCCTCCTGTGTCATGTCCGCAGCCTCTGTCCCCCTCCTGTGTCATGTCCGCAGCCTCTGTCTCCCTCCTGTGTCATGTCCGCAGCCTCTGTCTCCCTCCTGTGTCATGTCCGCAGCCTCTGTCCCCCTCCTGTGTCATGCCCGCAGCCTCTGTCCCCCTCCTGTGTCATGTCCGCAGCCTCTGTCCCCCTCCTGTGTCATGTCCGCAGCCTCTGTCCCCCTCCTGTGTCATGTCCGCAGCCTCTGTCCCCCTCCTGTGTCATGTCCGCAGCCTCTGTCCCCCTCCTGTGTCATGTCCGCAGCCTCTGTCCCCCTCCTGTGTCATGTCCGCAGCCTCTGTCCCCCCTCCTGTGTCATGTCCGCAGCCTCTGTCCCCCTCCTGTGTCATGTCCGCAGCCTCTGTCCCCCTCCTGTGTCATGTCCGCAGCCTCTGACCCCCTCCTGTGTCATGTCCGCAGCCTCTGACCCCCTCCTGTGTCATGTCCGCAGCCTCTGACCCCCTCCTGTGTCATGTCCGCAGCCTCTGACCCCCTCCTGTGTCATGTCCGCAGCCTCTGTCCCCCTCCTGTGTCATATCCGCAGCCTCTGACCCCCTCCTGTGTCATGTCGCCAACCTCTGTCCCCCTCCTGTGTCATGTCCGCAGCCTCTGTCCTCCTCCTGTGTCATGTCCGCAGCCTCTGTCCTCCTCCTGTGTCATGTCCGCAGCCTCTGACCCCCTCCTGTGTCATGTCGCCAACCTCTGTCCCCCTCCTGTGTCATGTCGCCAACCTCTGTCCCCCTCCTGTGTCATATCCGCAGCCTCTGTCCCTCTCCTGTGTCATGTCCGCAGCCTCTGTCCCCCTCCTGTGTCATGTCCGCAGCCTCTGTCCCCCTCCTGTGTCATGTCCGCAGCCTCTGTCCCCCTCCTGTGTCATGTCCGCAGCCTCTGTCCCCCTCCTGTGTCATGTCCGCAGCCTCTGTCCCCCTCCTGTGTCATGTCCGCAGCCTCTGTCCCCCTCCTGTGTCATGTCCGCAGCCTCTGTCCCCCTCCTGTGTCATGTCCGCAGCCTCTGTCTCCCTCCTGTGTCATGTCCGCAGCCTCTGTCCCCCTCCTGTGTCATGTCCGCAGCCTCTGTCCCCCTCCTGTGTCATGTCCGCAGCCTCTGTCCCCCTCCTGTGTCATGTCCGCAGCCTCTGTCCCCCTCCTGTGTCATGTCCGCAGCCTCTGTCCCCCTCCTGTGTCATGTCCGCAGCCTCTGTCCCCCTCCTGTGTCATGTCCGCAGCCTCTGTCCCCCTCCTGTGTCATGTCCGCAGCCTCTGTCCCCCTCCTGTGTCATGTCCGCAGCCTCTGTCCCCCTCCTGTGTCATGTCCGCAGCCTCTGTCCCCCTCCTGTGTCATGTCCGCAGCCTCTGTCCCCCTCCTGTGTCATGTCCGCAGCCTCTGTCCCCCTCCTGTGTCATGTCCGCAGCCTCTGTCCCCCTCCTGTGTCATGTCCGCAGCCTCTGTCCCCCTCCTGTGTCATGTCCGCAGCCTCTGTCCCCCTCCTGTGTCATGTCCGCAGCCTCTGTCCCCCTCCTGTGTCATGTCCGCAGCCTCTGTCTCCCTCCTGTGTCATGTCCGCAGCCTCTGTCTCCCTCCTGTGTCATGTCCGCAGCCTCTGTCCCCCTCCTGTGTCATGTCCGCAGCCTCTGTCCCCCTCCTGTGTCATGTCCGCAGCCTCTGTCTCCCTCCTGTGTCATGTCGGCAGCCTCTGTCCCCCTCCTGTGTCATGTCCGCAGCCTCTGTCCCCCTCCTGTGTCATGTCCGCAGCCTCTGTCCCCCTCCTGTGTCATGTCCGCAGCCTCTGTCCCCCTCCTGTGTCATGTCCGCAGCCTCTGTCCCCCTCCTGTGTCATGTCGGCAGCCTCTGTCCCCCTCCTGTGTCATGTCGGCAGCCTCTGTCCCCCTCCTGTGTCATGTCGGCAGCCTCTGTCCCCCTCCTGTGTCATGTCGGCAGCCTCTGTCCCCCTCCTGTGTCATGTCGGCAGCCTCTGTCCCCCTCCTGTGTCATGTCCGCAGCCTCTGTCTCCCTCCTGTGTCATGTCCGCAGCCTCTGTCTCCCTCCTGTGTCATGTCCGCAGCCTCTGTCCCCCTCCTGTGTCATGTCCGCAGCCTCTGTCCCCCTCCTGTGTCATGTCCGCAGCCTCTGTCCCCCTCCTGTGTCATGTCCGCAGCCTCTGTCTCCCTCCTGTGTCATGTCCGCAGCCTCTGACCCCCTCCTGTGTCATGTCGCCAACCTCTGTCCCCCTCCTGTGTCATGTCCGCAGCCTCTGTCCTCCTCCTGTGTCATGTCCGCAGCCTCTGTTTCCCTCCTGTGTCATGTCCGCAGCCTCTGTCCCCCTCCTGTGTCATGTCCGCAGCCTCTGTCTCCCTCCTGTGTCATGTCCGCAGCCTCTGACCCCCTCCTGTGTCATGTCGCCAACCTCTGTCCCCCTCCTGTGTCATGTCCGCAGCCTCTGTCCCCCTCCTGTGTCATATCCGCAGCCTCTGTCTCCCTCCTGTGTCATGTCCGCAGCCTCTGTCCCCCTCCTGTGTCATGTCCGCAGCCTCTGTCCCCCTCCTGTGTCATGTCCGCAGCCTCTGTCCCCCTCCTGTGTCATGTCCGCAGCCTCTGTCCCCCTCCTGTGTCATGTCCGCAGCCTCTGTCCCCCTCCTGTGTCATGTCCGCAGCCTCTGTCCCCCTCCTGTGTCATGTCCGCAGCCTCTGTCCCCCTCCTGTGTCATGTCCGCAGCCTCTGTCCCCCTCCTGTGTCATGTCCGCAGCCTCTGTCCCCCTCCTGTGTCATATCCGCAGCCTCTGACCCACCTCTGTCATGTCGGCAGCCTCTGTCCCCCTCCTGTGTCATGTCCGCAGCCTCTGTCCCCCTCCTGTGTCATGTCCGCAGCCTCTGTCCCCCTCCTGTGTCATGTCCGCAGCCTCTGTCCCCCTCCTGTGTCATGTCCGCAGCCTCTGTCCCCCTCCTGTGTCATGTCCGCAGCCTCTGTCCCCCTCCTGTGTCATGTCGGCAGCCTCTGTCCCCCTCCTGTGTCATGTCGGCAGCCTCTGTCCCCCTCCTGTGTCATGTCGGCAGCCTCTGTCCCCCTCCTGTGTCATGTCGGCAGCCTCTGTCCCCCTCCTGTGTCATGTCGGCAGCCTCTGTCCCCCTCCTGTGTCATGTCGGCAGCCTCTGTCCCCCTCCTGTGTCATGTCGGCAGCCTCTGTCCCCCTCCTGTGTCATGTCCGCAGCCTCTGTCTCCCTCCTGTGTCATGTCCGCAGCCTCTGTCTCCCTCCTGTGTCATGTCCGCAGCCTCTGGTCCCCCTCCTGTGTCATGTCCGCAGCCTCTGTCCCCTCCTGTGTCATGTCCGCAGCCTCTGTCCCCCTCCTGTGTCATGTCCGCAGCCTCTGTCCCCCTCCTGTGTCATGTCCGCAGCCTCTGTCCCCCTCCTGTGTCATGTCCGCAGCCTCTGTCTCCCTCCTGTGTCATGTCCGCAGCCTCTGTCCCCCTCCTGTGTCATGTCCGCAGCCTCTGTCCCCCTCCTGTGTCATGTCCGCAGCCTCTGTCCCCCTCCTGTGTCATGTCCGCAGCCTCTGTCCCCCCTCCTGTGTCATGTCCGCAGCCTCTGTCCCCCCTCCTGTGTCCTGTCCGCAGCCTCTGTCCCCCTCCTGTGTCCTGTCCGCAGCCTCTGTCCCCCTCCTGTGTCCTGTCCGCAGCCTCTGTCCCCCTCCTGTGTCCTGTCCGCAGCCTCTGTCCCCCTCCTGTGTCATGTCCGCAGCCTCTGTCCCCCTCCTGTGTCATGTCCGCAGCCTCTGACCCCCTCCTGTGTCATGTCCGCAGCCTCTGTCCTCCTCCTGTGTCATGTCCGCAGCCTCTGACCCCCTCCTGTGTCATGTCGCCAACCTCTGTCCCCCTCCTGTGTCATGTCGCCAACCTCTGTCCCCCTCCTGTGTCATATCCGCATCCTCTGTCCCTCTCCTGTGTCATGTCCGCAGCCTCTGTCCCCCTCCTGTGTCATGTCCGCAGCCTCTGACCCCCTCCTGTGTCATGTCCGCAGCCTCTGACCCCCTCCTGTGTCATGTCCGCAGCCTCTGTCCTCCTCCTGTGTCATGTCCGCAGCCTCTGACCCCCTCCTGTGTCATGTCGCCAACCTCTGTCCCCCTCCTGTGTCATGTCCGCAGCCTCTGTCCTCCTCCTGTGTCATGTCCGCAGCCTCTGTCCTCCTCCTGTGTCATGTCCGCAGCCTCTGACCCCCTCCTGTGTCATGTCGCCAACCTCTGTCCCCCTCCTGTGTCATGTCGCCAACCTCTGTCCCCCTCCTGTGTCATATCCGCATCCTCTGTCCCTCTCCTGTGTCATGTCCGCAGCCTCTGTCCCCCTCCTGTGTCATGTCCGCAGCCTCTGTCCCCCTCCTGTGTCATGTCCGCAGCCTCTGTCCCCCTCCTGTGTCATGTCCGCAGCCTCTGTCCCCCTCCTGTGTCATGTCCGCAGCCTCTGTCCCCCTCCTGTGTCATGTCCGCAGCCTCTGTCCCCCTCCTGTGTCATGTCCGCAGCCTCTGTCCCCCTCCTGTGTCATGTCCGCAGCCTCTGTCTCCCTCCTGTGTCATGTCCGCAGCCTCTGTCCCCCTCCTGTGTCATGTCCGCAGCCTCTGTCCCCCTCCTGTGTCATGTCCGCAGCCTCTGTCCCCCTCCTGTGTCATGTCCGCAGCCTCTGTCCCCCTCCTGTGTCATGTCCGCAGCCTCTGTCCCCCTCCTGTGTCATGTCCGCAGCCTCTGTCCCCCTCCTGTGTCATATCCGCAGCCTCTGTCCCCCTCCTGTGTCATGTCCGCAGCCTCTGTCCCCCTCCTGTGTCATGTCCGCAGCCTCTGTCCCCTCCTGTGTCATGTCCGCAGCC
The DNA here is from genome assembly GCA_029206835.1 of Rana muscosa. Lineage (NCBI taxonomy): Eukaryota > Metazoa > Chordata > Amphibia > Anura > Ranidae > Rana > Rana muscosa. Next base: position 501,132,438 of record CM055127.1, read on the forward strand.
TCTGTCTCCCTCCTGTGTCATGTCCGCAGCCTCTGTCTCCCTCCTGTGTCATGTCCGCAGCCTCTGTCCCCCTCCTGTGTCATGTCCGCAGCCTCTGTCCCCCTCCTGTGTCATGTCCGCAGCCTCTGTCCCCCTCCTGTGTCATGTCCGCAGCCTCTGTCTCCCTCCTGTGTCATGTCCGCAGCCTCTGACCCCCTCCTGTGTCATGTCGCCAACCTCTGTCCCCCTCCTGTGTCATGTCCGCAGCCTCTGTCCTCCTCCTGTGTCATGTCCGCAGCCTCTGTTTCCCTCCTGTGTCATGTCCGCAGCCTCTGACCCCCTCCTGTGTCATGTCCGCAGCCTCTGTCTCCCTCCTGTGTCATGTCCGCAGCCTCTGACCCCCTCTGTGTCATGTCGCCAACCTCTGTCCCCCTCCTGTGTCATGTCCGCAGCCTCTGTCCCCCTCCTGTGTCATATCCGCAGCCTCTGTCTCCCTCCTGTGTCATGTCCGCAGCCTCTGTCCCCCTCCTGTGTCATGTCCGCAGCCTCTGTCCCCCTCCTGTGTCATGTCCGCAGCCTCTGTCCCCCTCCTGTGTCATGTCCGCAGCCTCTGTCCCCCTCCTGTGTCATGTCCGCAGCCTCTGTCCCCCTCCTGTGTCATGTCCGCAGCCTCTGTCACCCTCCTGTGTCATGTCCGCAGCCTCTGTCCCCCTCCTGTGTCATGTCCGCAGCCTCTGTCCCCCTCCTGTGTCATGTCCGCAGCCTCTGTCCCCCTCCTGTGTCATATCCGCAGCCTCTGACCCACCTCTGTCATGTCGGCAGCCTCTGTCCCCCTCCTGTGTCATGTCCGCAGCCTCTGTCCCCCTCCTGTGTCATGTCCGCAGCCTCTGTCCCCCTCCTGTGTCATGTCCGCAGCCTCTGTCCCCCTCCTGTGTCATGTCCGCAGCCTCTGTCCCCCTCCTGTGTCATGTCGACAGCCTCTGTCCCCTCCTGTGTCATGTCGGCAGCCTCTGTCCCCCTCCTGTGTCATGTCGGCAGCCTCTGTCCCCCTCCTGTGTCATGTCGGCAGCCTCTGTCCCCCTCCTGTGTCATGTAGGCAGCCTCTGTCCCCCTCCTGTGTCATGTCGGCAGCCTCTGTCCCCCCTCCTGTGTCATGTCGGCAGCCTCTGTCCCCCTCCTGTGTCATGTCGGCAGCCTCTGTCCCCCTCCTGTGTCATGTCGGCAGCCTCTGTCCCCCTCCTCTGTCATGTCGGCAGCCTCTGTCCCCCTCCTGTGTCATGTCGGCAGCCTCTGTCCCCCTCCTGTGTCATGTCCGCAGCCTCTGTCTCCCTCCTGTGTCATGTCCGCAGCCTCTGTCTCCCTCCTGTGTCATGTCCGCAGCCTCTGTCCCCCTCCTGTGTCATGTCCGCAGCCTCTGTCCCCCTCCTGTGTCATGTCCGCAGCCTCTGTCCCCCTCCTGTGTCATGTCCGCAGCCTCTGTCCCCCTCCTGTGTCATGTCCGCAGCCTCGGTCTCCCTCCTGTGTCATGTCCGCAGCCTCTGTCTCCCTCCTGTGTCATGTCCGCAGCCTCTGTCTCCCTCCTGTGTCATGTCCGCAGCCTCTGTCTCCCTCCTGTGTCATGTCGGCAGCCTCTGTCCCCCTCCTGTGTCATGTCCGCAGCCTCTGTCTCCCTCCTGTGTTATGTCGGCAGCCTCTGTCCCCCTCCTGTGTCATGTCCGCAGCCTCTGTCCACCTCCTGTGTCATGTCCGTAGCCTCTGTCCCCCTCCTCTGTCATGTCCGCAGCCTCTGTCTCCCTCCTGTGTCATGTCCGCAGCCTCTGTCCCCCTCCTGTGTCATGTCCGCAGCCTCTGTCCCCCTCCTGTGTCATGTCCGCAGCCTCTGTCCCCCTCCTGTGTCATGTCCGCAGCCTCTGTCCCCCTCCTGTGTCATGTCCGCAGCCTCTGTCCCCCTCCTGTGTCATGTCCGCAGCCTCTGTCCCCCTCCTGTGTCATGTCCGCAGCCTCTGTCTCCCTCCTGTGTCATGTCCGCAGCCTCTGTCTCCCTCCTGTGTCATTTTCGCAGCCTCTGTCTCCCTCCTGTGTCATGTCCGCAGCCTCTGTCTCCCTCCTGTGTCATGTCCGCAGCCTCTGTCCCCCTCCTGTGTCATGTCCGCAGCCTCTGTCCCCCTCCTGTGTCATGTCCGCAGCCTCTGTCTCCCTCCTGTGTCATGTCCGCAGCCTCTGTCTCCCTCCTGTGTCATGTCCGCAGCCTCTGTCTCCCTCCTGTGTCATGTCCGCAGCCTCTGTCTCCCTCCTGTGTCATGTCCGCAGCCTCTGTCCCCCTCCTGTGTCATGTCCGCAGCCTCTGTCCCCCTCCTGTGTCATGTCCGCAGCCTCTGTCCCCCTCCTGTGTCATGTCCGCAGCCTCTGTCCCCCTCCTGTGTCATGTCCGCAGCCTCTGTCCCCCTCCTGTGTCATGTTCGCAGCCTCTGTCCCCCTCCTGTGTCATGTCCGCAGCCTCTGTCTCCCTCCTGTGTCATGTCCGCAGCTCTGTCCCCCTCCTGTGTCATGTCCGCAGCCTCTGTCCCCCTCCTGTGTCATGTCCGCAGCCTCTGTCCCCCTCCTGTGTCATGTCCGCAGCCTCTGTCCCCCTCCTGTGTCATGTCCGCAGCCTCTGTCTCCCTCCTGTGTCATGTCCGCAGCCTCTGTCCCCCTCCTGTGTCATGTCCGCAGCCTCTGTCCCCCTCCTGTGTCATGTCCGCAGCCTCTGTCCCCCTCCTGTGTCATGTCCGCAGCCTCTGTCCCCCTCCTGTGTCATGTCCGCAGCCTCTGTCCCCCTCCTGTGTCATGTCCGCAGCCTCTGTCCCCCTCCTGTGTCATGTCCGCAGCCTCTGTCCCCCTCCTGTGTCATGTCCGCAGCCTCTGTCCCCCTCCTGTGTCATGTCCGCAGCCTCTGTCCCCCTCCTGTGTCATGTCCGCAGCCTCTGTCCCCCTCCTGTGTCATGTCCGCAGCCTCTGTCCCCCTCCTGTGTCATGTCCGCAGCCTCTGTCCCCCTCCTGTGTCATGTCCGCAGCCTCTGTCCCCCTCCTGTGTCATGTCCGCAGCCTCTGTCCCCCTCCTGTGTCATGTCCGCAGCCTCTGTCTCCCTCCTGTGTCATGTCCGCAGCCTCTGTCTCCCTCCTGTGTCATGTCCGCAGCCTCTGTCTCCCTCCTGTGTCATGTCCGCAGCCTCTGTCTCCCTCCTGTGTCATGTCCGCAGCCTCTGTCCCCCTCCTGTGTCATGTCCGCAGCCTCTGTCCCCCTCCTGTGTCATGTCCGCAGCCTCTGTCCCCCTCCTGTGTCATGTCCGCAGCCTCTGTCCCCCTCCTGTGTCATGTCCGCAGCCTCTGTCCCCCTCCTGTGTCATGTCCGCAGCCTCTGTCCCCCTCCTGTGTCATGTCCGCAGCCTCTGTCTCCCTCCTGTGTCATGTCCGCAGCCTCTGTCTCCCTCCTGTGTCATGTCCGCAGCCTCTGTCTCCCTCCTGTGTCATGTCCGCAGCCTCTGTCTCCCTCCTGTGTCATGTCCGCAGCCTCTGTCCCCCTCCTGTGTCATGTCCGCAGCCTCTGTCCCCCTCCTGTGTCATGTCCGCAGCCTCTGTCCCCCTCCTGTGTCATGTCCGCAGCCTCTGTCCCCCTCCTGTGTCATGTCCGCAGCCTCTGTCCCCCTCCTGTGTCATGTCCGCAGCCTCTGTCCCCCTCCTGTGTCATGTCCGCAGCCTCTGTCCCCCTCCTGTGTCATGTCCGCAGCCTCTGTCCCCCTCCTGTATCATGTCCGCAGCCTCTGTCCCCCTCCTGTGTCATGTCCGCAGCCTCTGTCTCCCTCCTGTGTCATGTCCGCAGCCTCTGTCCCCCTCCTGTGTCATGTCCGCAGCCTCTGTCCCCCTCCTGTGTCATGTCCGCAGCCTCTGTCCCCCTCCTGTGTCATGTCCGCAGCCTCTGTCTCCCTCCTGTGTCATGTCCGCAGCCTCTGTCTCCCTCCTGTGTCATGTCCGCAGCCTCTGTCTCCCTCCTGTGTCATGTCCGCAGCCTCTGTCTCCCTCCTGTGTCATGTCCGCAGCCTCTGTCTCCCTCCTGTGTCATGTCCGCAGCCTCTGTCTCCCTCCTGTGTCATGTCTGCAGCCTCTGTCCCCCTCCTGTGTCATGTCCGCAGCCTCTGTCCCCCTCCTGTGTCATGTCCGCAGCCTCTGTCCCCCTCCTGTGTCATGTCCGCAGCCTCTGTCCCCCTCCGTGTCATGTCCGCAGCCTCTGTCCCCCTCCTGTGTCATGTCCGCAGCCTCTGTCTCCCTCCTGTGTCATGTCCGCAGCCTCTGTCCCCCTCCTGTGTCATGTCCGCAGCCTCTGTCCCCCTCCTGTGTCATGTCCGCAGCCTCTGTCCCCCTCCTGTGTCATGTCCGCAGCCTCTGTCCCCCTCCGTGTCATGTCCGCAGCCTCTGTCTCCCTCCTGTGTCATGTCCGCAGCCTCTGTCTCCCTCCTGTGTCATGTCTGCAGCCTCTGTCCCCCTCCTGTGTCATGTCTGCAGCCTCTGTCCCCCTCCTGTGTCATGTCCGCAGCCTCTGTCCCCCTCCTGTGTCATGTCCGCAGCCTCTGTCCCCCTCCTGTGTCATGTCCGCAGCCTCTGTCCCCCTCCGTGTCATGTCCGCAGCCTCTGTCCCCCCTCCTGTGTCCTGTCCGCAGCCTCTGTCCCCCCTCCTGTGTCATGTCCGCAGCCTCTGTCCCCCTCCTGTGTCATGTCCGCAGCCTCTGTCCCCCTCCTGTGTCATGTCGGCAGCCTCTGTCCCCCTCCTGTGTCATGTCCGCAGCCTCTGTCCCCCTCCTGTGTCATGTCCGCAGCCTCTGACCCCCTCCTGTGTCATGTCCGCAGCCTCTGTCCCCCCTCCTGTGTCATGTCCGCAGCCTCTGTCCCCCCTCCTGTGTCATGTCCGCAGCCTCTGTCCCCCCTCCTGTGTCATGTCCGCAGCCTCTGTCCCCCCTCCTGTGTCATGTCCGCAGCCTCTGTCCCCCCTCCTGTGTCATGTCCGCAGCCTCTGTCCCCCCTCCTGTGTCATGTCCGCAGCCTCTGTCCCCCCTCCTGTGTCATGTCTGCAGCCTCTGTCCCCCTCCTGTGTCATGTCCGCAGCCTCTGTCCCCCTCCTGTGTCATGTCGGCAGCCTCTGTCCCCCTCCTGTGTCATGTCGGCAGCCTCTGTCCCCCTCCTGTGTCATGTCCGCAGCCTCTGACCCCCTCCTGTGTCATGTCCGCAGCCTCTGTCCCCCCTCCTGTGTCATGTCCGCAGCCTCTGTCCCCCCTCCTGTGTCATGTCCGCAGCCTCTGTCCCCCCTCCTGTGTCATGTCTGCAGCCTCTGTCCCCCCTCCTGTGTCATGTCCGCAGCCTCTGTCCCCCCTCCTGTGTCATGTCCGCAGCCTCTGTCCCCCCTCCTGTGTCATGTCCGCAGCCTCTGTCCCCCCTCCTGTGTCATGTCTGCAGCCTCTGTCCCCCTCCTGTGTCATGTCTGCAGCCTCTGTCCCCCTCCTGTGTCATGTCCGCAGCCTCTGACCATCTCCTGTCTTTTATCATGTCTACAGTCTGAGGGGATCCTAGAAAGAAGTCAAGAGTGGGAGTGCCGTGATGGGGGTTACGGGAAGAAACAGACGTGTGGACTGTGGAGCACTGTGCACCTGAGAGGAGGTCAGTGACACCGCCGCCAGGCCAGTCTGAGGGGGGGCACTGATCTAAGGAGGGGAGTGAATACAATAATATAAGGGGGAACTGATATAAAAGGTCCCCCCTATATTAAAAACCCCCCTTTTACCTTAGCGTATTCACTCTGCGGAAGGTGGTCTCTATTCACCAGAGCCCCCCTCCACATCAGAGTTCCTCCTTACATCATGATCTGCAGCGTTACCCTTTACATAAGAGTTCCCTTGCACTGTAAGGGGGCATCCTGCAGACTCTGATGTAAGGGGGGAACTCTGTGCTGGCTGGGTTATAGTATCCTGACCTTCATGTAAATTGAGAAATATGTTTTTTTACTTTTGTTTAACTTAAACACATTGATATTAGCATTAGCTGTGTGTTTATAGTTCAAATATTGATATTTGCACTGTTTAGCACCAAAAACAGTCATTTCAGGTAGTTTTTGCAGCGGCAGTAAAAAACGTGGATCTGCCAGTAAATTTCGTGTTTTTTGGCAGCAAAAACAAAAACCGGTGTCGTTCGTAAATTTTGTCGTTCTGCCAGTAAATGTCACTTCGGGGGGGGGGGGGGGGGTTGGCAACACTGTGGGGGAGGGGTGGATGGATTTCACTAGTCAGAGAAGAATTGTACAGAAAAGATACACCCCAAAATCAGTGACCTGGGCCCTAAAATAGAGAGAGCCGTATTGGCTGATGGTGTCAGAAAAGTGAAAATATAATTGTCCATAATCTGCTGTCCATGGTGCTGAATCCTCGTCCTCCACACCTGATAATGGGACCTTATCCCCGATCCACTGTCCATGGTGCTGACATAACATTGTATATTATTAATATGATCAGACAACCAGAATCCGTCATACTGAATACATTATACCTGACCGACTGTCTATGATGTTGAAGCCACGTCCTCCATACCTGTTGCTGACATTTTATCCCTGATCTCTGTCCTCTACATCTTTTATTACATTGACCCCTCCCCCCCACCTCTCTCTCTCCGTCCCCCCTTCTCTCTCTTCCCCCTCCTCTCCCCTCTCTCTCTCCATCCTCTCTCTGCCCTCTCTCTCTCCCCCTTTCTCTCCATTAGTGATGAGCCGAACACCCCCGGGTTCGGTTCGCACCAGAACCCGCGAACGGACCGAAAGTTCGCACGAACATTAGAACCCTATTAAATACAATGGATGCGAACGTTCGAATTCTAAAGTGCTAATTATAACAACTATTATGCATGTTATTGTCCTAAAAAGGGTTTGGGAACCCGGGTTCTGCACCAGGGGACATGTATCAATGCAAAAAGAAGTTTTAAAAACGGTCGTTTTTCGGGAGCAGTCATTTTAATGATGCATAAAGTGAAAAAAAAAGTGAAATATTCCTTTAAATATCGTACCTGGGGGGTGTCTAAAGTATGCCTGTGAAGTGCCACGTGTTTCCCGTGTTTAGAACTGTCCCTGCACAAAATTACACTTCTAAAGGAAAAAAAAGCCATTTAAAACTGCTTGCGGCTTTAATGTAATGTCTGGTCCCGGTAATATGGATGAAAATCTTTAAGAAAAATGGCATAGCTACCCCATCACCCCCCCCCCCCTACCCCAGCCCATTACCAGCCCCTTTGGGTCTTGTATGGATATTAAGGGGAACCCCGCACATAAAATAAAAAAGGCCCTATATACTCTGAACAGCCGTATACAGGCGGTGCATACAAGACAGGGACTGTAGGTTTGTTCTTATGTAGAATGTGTTTGTAATTTTGAACAGGTACATTGTTTAAGTGTAGCTCCAGCCCAAAAATCTATTTTTAAGCTTTTTGGAAAACATAGGTAAGGGTTATCACCCCTGTAACATTTGTTTTGCTGTCTGTGCCCCTGTTCAGAACATTTCACCTCACTTTCCGTCCCAATGACAACTGTTTTTGAAATGTGGTGTTTTTATTGAAACAAGGATTGGTGATAAAGCATCAGTACAGAGGAGACACCTTTCTCCCATATTTATTCTTACAGGAGAGAATTTTCCTTCCTAGGGGTAGATTTCCTCTCACTTGCTGTTGTCTCCTTCCGTTTGCAAGTAGGAGTCGTTTGTAAGTTGGATGTTTGAAAGTAGGGACCTGCCGTATATACTCTGCAGAAATAGGCCCCTTAGTTGTTGGTGTTGGCACAACACTGTAAGCCCTGACAGTTACTCTTGGTGGGTGCAGGAATGGGCCCTGCTGTGAATTATTAGATCAAGAATTGTAATTACACGCCCCTGTTGAACAGGGGCTGAAAAATTGGGCCTTAGGCACTGGTGGCACAACACTGCAACCCCTCACAGATACTGTACTTGGAGCACAGCAATGAGCCCTGTTGCAAAGTATTGCTTCAAAAATTGTAATTACACGCCCCTGTTAAACAGGGGCTGAAAAATTGGGCGTTAGGCACTGGTGGCGGCACCCATAAACAAAAATGATCTTCCAAGCTATCATCATCAATCGTATCATTGAGGACTCGGAGGAGGAGGATAGCCAGTCAACATAACAGCACAGGCACTCAGCATCAGCATCAGTCTTGAAGGGATGTGACATGTTAAAATCAATTAGTCTGTTATATCAGCATCAGGTGTGTGGTAGCTGGTGGTGATCCAAGACTGGTTCATCTTGATGAAAGTCAGTCGATCAACCGAGTCGGTGGACAGGCGCACCCTGTGATCCATGACAAATCCTCCAGCAGCACTGAATGTGCGTTCCGAAAGAACGCTGGATGCAGGACAGGCCAGTAGCTCAATTGCATACTGTGCAAGCTCTGGCCAGTGATCCATCCTCAAGACCCAGTAAGCCAGAGGATTTTCGGTGGGGAAGGTGTCCAAGTCTGACCTTGCCCCTAGATATTCCTGCACCATGTTTATCAGACGCTGGCGATGGTTGCTGGAACCGATCATACTTTGGGGCTGCGGACTAAAGAATTGTCTGAACGCATCGGTCAGACGGCCACCTTCCCCACCGCTCCTTCTTTGACTGGCCGAAGCCTCAGCAACTCGTTGTCCAGGACCAGGAGTTTGTAACCTCCCAGTCTCTGGGAACGCGTTGCACAGACCTTTCTGCAAGGCCTCCCGGAGTTGTCTCATCCTCTGCTCCCTCTGCGACGGTAACATAAGGTCCGCAACCTTACCCTTGTACCGTGGATCAAGGAGAGTGGCCAGCCAGTAATGGTCCCTCTCCTTGATCCGAAGAATACGAGGATCCTTCCGCAGACTTTGCAGGATCAGGGAGGCCATGCAGCGTAGGTTAGCTGAGGCATTCGGTCCGGAGTCCTCTGGGTCACTAAGGACGACATGATCCGCAGCCACCTCCTCCCAGCCACGTACAAGTCCACTGGTTTCTTGGGACTGTAAATCATCCCTAAAAGACTGCTGCTGCTGATGCTGAGTGCCAGGCTCCACCTCCATGCTGACACAATCCTCCTCCTCCTCCTCCTCTTCCTGTGCGATGGGTGGGACAGAAGGAACACTGTCTGGGTAAAGGGGGCCTTGAGAGGCAAGGAAGTCCTCCTCTTCCTGCCTCTGTTCTGCCTCAAGTGCCCTGTCCATTATTCCACGCAGCGTGTGCTCCAACAGGTGGACAAGAGGTACAGTGTCACTGATGCATGCACTGTCACTGCTCACCATCCTCATGGCCTCCTCAAATGGTGCCAGGACAGTGCATGCATCCCTGATCATGCCCCACTGGCGTGGAGAAAAAAAACCAAGCTCCCCTGACCCTGTCCTGGTGCCCTAGTCGCACAGGTACTCATTGATGGCCCTCTGCTGCGTGTGCAGCCGCTGCAGCATGGCCAACGTTGAGTTCCACCTGGTGGGCATGTCACATATAAGGCGGTTCTTGGGCAGGTTCAACTCCTTTTGCAGCTCAGCCAGGCGAGCACTGGCATTATAAGATCTGCGGAAATGCACACAGACTTTCCTGGCCTGCCTCAGGACATCCTGTAAGCCCGGGTACCTGCCCAAGAACCGCTGCACCACCAGGTTAAGGACGTGAGCCACACAGGGCACATGGGTCAGTTGTCCCTGTCGGAGGGCGGAGAGGAGGTTGGTGCCATTGTCGCAAACCACCATTCCTGGCTTAAGCTGGCGTGGCGTCAACCACCTCTCGGCCTGGCCCTGCAGAGCAGACAGGACCTCTGCCCCAGTGTGGCTTCTGTCCCCCAAACACACCAGCGCAAGCACGGCATGGCATCTTTTTGCCTGCGTACTTGCGTAGCCCCTTGAACGCCTACGGAGCACCGCTGGTTCCGAGGACAAACCACAGGAAGAGGCCGTGGAGGAAGAAGAAGAGGAGGGGGTGGAGGAGAGAGGTGTGTCACAACCAGTAGTAGCATTTTGGAGGCGTGGCGGTGGAACAACCTCCAACACTACTGCACCTTGTCCTGCATCCTTCCCAGCTGCCAAAAGAGTGACCCAATGGGCCGTGAAAGAAAGGTAACGTCCCTGTCCATGCCTGCTGGACCATGAGTCAGCGGTAATATGCACCTTACCGCTGACCGCCCTGTCCAGCGAGGCCAAGACATTGCCTTCCACATGCCGGTAGAGAGCCGGAATAGCCTTCCGTGAGAAAAAGTGGCGTTTGGGAACCTGCCACCGAGGAACCGCACATTGCACAAACTCACGGAAGGGGGCCGAGTCTACCAACTGAAAAGGCAGCAGTTGAAGCGCTAGCAATTTAGCCAAGCTAGCATTCAACCGCTGGGCATGTGGATGGCTGGGAGTGAACTTCTTTCGACGGTCCAGCAGCTGGGGCAGGGAAATTTGCCTGCTAGAATCGGACGTCGGTGTACTGCTAGCAGAGTGCCCGCAAGTACTTGGCTGTGACACACCTAATTCTACACCTTCATTCCTCTCAGTGCAGGTTTCAGAGAGGACTGAAGTTATAGTGGGGTTGGAGATCCCAGCTGATGCGGTGCAAGGAGAGGTCTGCTTTGTTCTTTGGTGTGGGTCTTTGAGGTAGGCTTGCCAACGAGCTGCATGGCAGGTCAACATATGTCTGGTCAGGCATGTGGTACCCAAGCGGCTGATGTTTTGGCCACGCGATATACGCTTGAGACATATGTTGCAAACAGCAGCTGTGCGATCTGATGCACTAGCCTCAAAAAAGGCCCACACCAAAGAACTTTTTGAATGACGGGCAGAGGCAGCGCCCTGCACAGGCGGAGCTCTGCGGTGTGATTCCGTCGGTGTACTGCCCTTACGCTGGCCACCAAAGGGCATCCTGCCTCGTTGGAGATGTGCCTCCTCCTCCTCCTCCTCTCTCCTATTAGGCACCCATGTGGAGTCAGTGACCTCATCATCCCCTCCCTCCTCATCACTGGAGCCAATCTGGCAGTATGCTGCAGCTGCTGGAACATGACTGCCAGATTGGTGTCCTTCTTGAGCATCCCCTCTGTCTGCTCTCACGCTACTGCCTTCCTGTAGCTGGGTTTCATCATCAGACCCTTCGAAACGCTGGGCATCCTCCTGGAGCATGTACCCAACACTGTGCTCAAACAGTTCGGGGGACTCCTCAGGAGGAGGACATGGTGGGTCTAGGGAAGGAGTGACTGATGATGAGTCTGACATTGATACCAGGGAAGAGGACGCTTTGGCAGCTGCTTTGCCAGTACCCTGAGCCTGGGTGAGAGAGGATGAGGAGGAGGAGGAGGGCTTGGTCATCCACTCTACCAAGTCTTCGGCATGATGTGGCTCAACATGTCCAGCTGCCGAAAAGAAGGACAAGCGTGTCCCATGGCCATGTGCTGATGACAATGCACCGCGTCCACGACCAGCACTGTTGCCCCCAGACACAGAGCCTGCTTGCCCTCTTTTATTGCCTCCTGACTGTCTGCCTCTCCTTGTTTGCCTTCCAGACATTCTAATGGATGGCCTGCAGGGAGATGGGAAAAAAGCAATAAGGGCTACCTTCAGGTGTCCTTCTCTGTCCCTTTACTTAAGGATTTCTAAATATGGTTGAGGATGATTGCTTTCGCACAGAATAGCACAATGACAATTTCCCTGACTGTCCAAAAAACAAGGATTTCAAAGATGGTTGATGAGGAATGCTTTAGCACAGTATAGCACAAGGAGAATTTCCCTCACTGTCCTTCCCTGTCCCTAGAAACAAGGATTAGCACAGTAAACCACAGTGACACTCTCGCTACCTATAGTTTACTGTCCCTAGAAAAAATGTTTTTTCTTTTTCGTACATCACGGGACACAGAGCGACTTAGTCATTACTAATGGGTTATATAGATTACCTTCAGGTGTTGGCACTGGCCAATTCCAAACTGGAAGTACCCTCCCCTATATAAGCCCCTCCCACCCGGGAGCACCTCAGTTTTTTGCCAGTGTCTAAGGTGTTGGCCAAAGAGTAACATGTGTTTTCACTGAGCTTGCGTACAGGTTCTTTTGGGCCTTAGTAAGCTGTTCCGGATCCCACCAAAAAAGCTTCATAGCTAAACGGTCGGTACCCGGGCCTTGCAGCAGAAGAGCAAGGTTTTGCCTGTAATGCTTCTCTTAGGAGGGCTGGACCCTGGGATCCAGTGCTCTGGTCATACCCACGACCAAGATGTTGTCTGTGCAGGGTGCTATACAGGTCCAGGGGAGTGGAATCCTTGGGAACCCGGTCCCTGAAGGTTTAATTACAATGCCTGCCGTGATAGGTGAAGTTTGGACTTCTGTGGACCAAACAAAGTCCTGCGGCGGGGATCAGGTAAGTGGGGGCCCCCAGGAACTTGGTTCTATTGGGGGACCCCCAAGCCTAATTTGTCTTTCTGTCTGTTACCTAACGGTATTCCCGCTAAATATCTTTGTTTGCCTGTAACTACTGAAAATGTAAAATTTTAATAGTAGTCAAGAAAAAAAAAAAAAAAGGGACCGCGGTACCTGTGTTAAACCACTAGAGGCCGCTGTAGTCCATTTTTCTTGTCATGTGGATCTTTGGTTTTCTCAAGTCAAAAGATCCAGGCAGCTGGTAAGTTTCTCTGTGGGAATCCACTTCCTCTGCCCTGTTGCTGCGCTCATCCACTGCACAGGCCCTCCGGCAAAAAGGGCCCTGGCTCCTAGTCCCCTGTTTGATTTCGAAAAGGGCGCCAATGGCGCACGGGCGCGGGCGCGTGCACGCGCCTCCTAAAAAAAAAAAGGGGCGGGGCGGGTGGATGACGCTCGATCCGCGGCGCTTCTGCGCATGTGCGGGCGTCCCAGCATAGTTAAAAGACACAGTACAAGTGTCAGCTGGATGCAAACAGAGCTAGCAACAAACAGTGGCACACAGAGGCGGTTGATGCAGGCATCCCCATAGAAAGGCACTTTAGTGGACACCAGCTGGTATTAGCAGCAACTGTGTTAGATTATTACCAGCAAAAATGGTGTATGACGACGGGAATACCTCAGCTTTGTGCTTAAAGGATATGTCGTCCAGACGCTCCGGAAATAGATCTTCCAGGAAGCCAAAGGGGTCGCCATCGGGCTCTGAGGATATTGGGCATGCTTGTACTGCACCAATCTCCCCTGAGAATTCAGAGGTCAAGTAGCCGTAGAAACCCCGCAGGAATGCCTGGTGCTGCGGCTGTCCCCAGTCCACCTGCTCCTGTATATATAACAGAGGAGGTTTTATCTCAACTCTGGAGGATTGGAAGAGAGATTAACAGCATTGATCGCTGCTTCCCTGTCTCAGGAAAAGCGCGTCCGATCTCCGTCTCCTCCTTCAGAGTGCCTGTTAGTGGAGGAACAGCCCCACACAGAGATCGACCTACCTGAAGGGGATCAGGATGAGGTTGATTCAGTTATGGAGGAATCAACAGTGGAAGAACCTTTCTCAGCATCTCAGGCTGAAAGATTATGGGTTCAGTCTCTGACTAACATGGTCCGAGCAGCATTTAAAATGCCTCTGGCGGAACCACCATCCACTACGGTTTCCTCGCTGGGGGTCGCTAAAAGCTCCCCAGGCTGTCTGTTCCTTCCCAATCCACCCTTTATTAGAAGGGCTTATTTACCAGGATTGGGAGCATCCTGATAAAATATTTGCTCCCCCCAAGAGATTTCCGGTGATCTATCCCATGGAGGATAAGTTCATAAGAAAATGGAGGGTCCCTACAGTGGACGCAGCCATCTCTTCTGTTAACAAATCACTGACATGTCCAGTAGATAATGTTCCAATGTTCAAAGACCCAATAGATAAAAAATTGGAGTCTTTACTAAAATCTGCTTTCTCTACAGCAAGCATGGTGACACAACCTGCAGTAGCAGCGATTGGAGTCTGCCAAGCAGTGAAAGATCAGTTGAAACAAGTCTTAAGGGACTTACCAGATCAGCAGGCTCTTGCCCTAGCTGACCTGCCTAGAGCCTTGTGTTTTGCGGTGGACGCCATAAAGGATACAATCCAACAGGCCTCCCACTTTACGCTGTCTATAGTAACATATGCGTAGGCTTCTGTGGCTCAAAAACTGGTCTGCTGAAGCTCCCTGTAAAAAACTGCTGGTTAGCTTCCCATTTCATGGAGAATGCTTATTTGGAGAAGATCTGGACAAATATATCCAGAACATTTCTGCCGGTAAAAGTTCACTCTTACCGGTTAAGAACAAGGGTAGAAGTCCTTCTTTTAAGAGGCCTACTTCTCCAGTCCCTGGCACATCGGCTGTGAAACAGTTCCGACGGCCTCCGCGGTCAAATCCAGGGGCAGAAATCAGGGACAATCACAGGGTATCAAGAAACCCTGGGTCAAGAGAGGTACAAAACCTCCCCCTAAGTCATGAAGGGTTGCCCCCACTCAGTCGGGTGAGGGGAAGACTTCAGTTGTTCACAGAGACCTGGCGGGACACCATCAGAGATGGGTGATCCCCGCAGTAAGTCTGGGATACAGGCTGGAGTTAAAAGACATTCCTCCTGCCCATTTTATAAGGTCAAACGTGCCAAGCGATCCCCAGAAGAGTGGATCCCTCCTTCTGGCACTAGAGCAACTATTGCCCCAAGGGTAATCATGAAGGTTCCCTTGAAAGAAAACGGGTTCGGGTTTTACTCGAACCTTGTCACAGTCCCCAAACCAAATGGGGACATGAGGCCCATATTGAATATAAAAGGGCTAAACAAGTTCCTACATATCAGGACTTTTTTCGGATGGAGTCGATCCGATCGGTGGCCACCGCCCTACAAGGGCAGGAATGGTTAGCCTCGATCGACATAAGGGATGCTTATTTGCATATTCCCATCTGTCCGGCCCACCAGAAAATTTCTTACGCCTTGCAGTAGAAGGGCGCCATTTTCAGTTCAGAGCCTTACCTTTCGGTCTGGCCACGGCACCACAAGTGTTCACAAAAATTCTGGCCCTACGATTGGCCAAACTAGGAACCCAAGGTGTAACGATAATGGCATATCTAGACGACTTGTTGCTGATAGACCACTCAGTGAAAAAACTAGAAGTGGTCGTTCACAAGACAATCAAGTATCTGGAATCTCACGGTTGCATTATCAACCGAGACAAGTCAGCCCTAAAACCAGTCAAAAGTCTGGAATACTTGGGGCTAAGACTGGATTCAAATCAGAGAAAGATTTTCTTACCTCCAGAAAAGGTGTCGTCTTTGAAAGATTTGACCCACTTAGTGGGTACAAAAAAGAAAAACCATCCATACGCATGTGTATAAGGCTGCTGGGAAAAATGGTGGCTTCATTCGAAGCGGTACCCTACGGTCAATTCCATTCAAGGAACTTGCAGAGGGCCATACTGTCAGCCTGGAACAAAAAGTTCAGGCTTTAGACTTACAATGTCCCTGTCCCCTTCCGTTCGCAAGAGCCTCCATTGGTGGTTGGTGCCCCAGAATCTGGGAAGGGAAACCCTTCAGTCCGGTTTCTTGGAAGGTGGTCACTACAGTTGCCAGCCTCATAGGCTGGGGGGGCAGTACTGGAGCAATGGTCTCTCCAGGGCAAGTGGTCAGAAGCAGAGAAGGCCCTGCCCACCAATCTCTTAGAGATACGAGCAGCCCGGTATGCCCTAGTAGCATGGACATCCAAACTCCAAGGGTCACCTGTCAGAATTCAATCAGACAATGCCACAGCAGTGGCATATATCAATCTCCAGGGTGGCGCAGGAGTCGTGCAGCCCAGAGGGAAGCGAAATGCATCCTGGAATGGGCAGAAAGGTATGTCACAGCCATATCCGCGGTTTTCATCCCAGGAGTGGAAAATGGGAGAGCGGACTTTTTTAAGTCGCCAGCAATTATGCCCGGGGGAATGGTCTCTTCACCCCGAGGTTTTCCAGGCAATATGCCAGCGGTGGGGAACACCGGATGTAGATCTGCTAGCATCAGATTCAACGCAAAGGTGGACAGATTTGTGTCTCGCACAAAGGATCCCCTAGCTTGCGGCTCGGATGCCCTAGTGTTCCCTTGGGATCAGTTCAAGCTGATATATGCATTCCCACCGCGATTAATCCGCAGAATCAGGGTAGAAAAGAAACCAGTGATTCTGGTGGCTCCAGCGTGGCCCCGAAGGGCATGGTACGCGGAGATTGTAAAAATGTCAGTGGGAAGTCCTTGGACCCTCCACATCGTCCGGACCTGCTTTCGCAAGGACCGATATACTACCCTTCCTTACCAGCCCTAGGTTGACGGCCTGGCTATAGAAGCCCACATTCTAAAAAAGAGAGGGCTCTCTAATCCTGTGGTATCTACCATGATCAATGCCAGGAAGCCGGTATCCAGGCAGATCTATTATAGGATCTAGAAGGCGTACATCACGTGGGGTGAGGCCAGGAAATGGCATCCACGTAAGTACGTAATAGGTAGGATCTGGACTTCCTACAGTGGGCTGTACATAGGAAGCTTGCCTTGAGTACTATCAAGGGTCAGACGGCCTTGTCAATATTTTTTTTTTTTCAAAGGCCCTTGGCTTTGCATTCATTAATCAAAGCTTTTCATACAAGGAGTGATGCGTATTAGCCCTCCGTTAGTATTCCCATATGTCCATGGGACTTAAACCTGGTTCTGTCGGTTCTACAGAAACAACCATTTGAACCATTGCGGCACATTTTCTTGGTTCTTTTCACCAGGAAATTGATTTTCTTAGTAGCCATTTGTTCGGCTAAAAGAGTATCGGAATTAGCCGCCTTGTCCTGTAAGGAGCCATATCTGGTTATCCATAAGGACAGAGTAGTATTACGTCCTCATCCAGCCTTTCTTCCTAAGGTGGTATCGAGGTTTCATTTGAACCAAGATGTGGTTCTTCCTTCTTTTTTCCCCAAACCTACTTCGGTAGAGGAAAAGTTATTGCATTCTTTGGATGTAGTAAGAGCAGTTAAAGCTTATCTAAAAGCCACTGCTCAGATTCGTAGAACGGATACTTTGTTTGTTCTGCCGGAAGGCCCCAGAAAGGGTCAGGCAGCATCAAAAATCTACTTTAGCCAAGTGGATTCGACAGGTCATAATACAAGCCTATGGCTTGAAAAGGAGACCGCCTCCGTTTCAAAGTTAGGGCGCACTCCACAAGAGCAGTTGGAACTTCATGGGCAGTGCATCACCAAGCCTCCCTGGCTCAAGTCTGTAAGGCCGCAACATGGTCTTCAGTACACACGTTTACTAGGTTCTACCAGGTGGACGTTAGAAGTCAGGAGGATGTCGCCTTTGGGCGCAGTGTGTTGCAGGCCGCAAAAGATCCTCATGCCTGATGGCGCCCAGCTTATGTATCCCTCCCCTCATTTGGCATTGCTTTGGGACGTCCCATTAGTAATGACTAAGTCGCTCTGTGTCCCGTGATGTACGAAAAAGAAAAAGGGATTTTTATAACAGCTTACCTGTAAAATCCTTTTCTTGGAGTACATCACGGGACACAGAGCTCCCACCCCTCTTTTTGGGACACTTATTGCTTGGCTACAAAACTGAGGTGCTCCCGGATGGGAGGGGCTTATATAGGGGAGGGTACTTCCGGTTTGGAATTGGCCAGTGCCAACACCTGAAGGTAATCTATATAACCCATTAGTAATGACTAAGTCGCTCTGTGTCCCGTGATGTACTCCAAGAAAAGGATTTTACAGGTAAGCTGTTATAAAAATCCCTTTTTTAAAGATGGTTGATGATCAATGTTTTAGCACAATATAGCACAAGGAGAATTTCCCTCACTGTCCTTCCCTGTCCCTAGAAACAAGGATTAGCACAGTAAAACACACTGACACTCTCCCTACCTATCCTTCTCTTTCCCTAAACTAAAGGAATCCAGGTTAAGCAAGAAAAAAAAATGTCACTGTCCCTGCCTATGCTTCTCTATCCCTGCTCCGGAACACACTACACTAGGCCGCCGTGCTGGCGGCCTTTTATAGTGTGGGGCGTGTACTAAACACCCTCAGCAATAATTGGCCACAGGCATCCTGCCTGTGGCCAATCATTGCTCTCCTCGCTGCCGGCGCTGTGATTGGCCAAGCATGCGGGGTCACAGTGCATGCTTGGCCAATCACAGCGCCTGGATGACACTGCGATGGCGTAGTGCATTGTGGGCCGCGAATTAGGCGCGAACGGCCCAAATCGTTCGTTGTTCGGCGAACGATCGAACAGCGAGCTCATCCCTACTCTCCATCACCCCTTCTCTCTCTCCATCCTCTCTCTCTCTCCCCCTCTCTCTCCGTCCCCCCTTCTCTCTCTCCCCCTCTCTCTCTCCCCTCTCTCTCCATCCCCCCTTCTCTATCTCCATCCTCTCTCTCCCCCTCTCTCTCCGTCCCCCTTTCTCTCCCCCCTCCTCCCCCTCTCTCTCTGTCCCCCCTTCTCTCTCCTCTCTCTCCATCCCCCTCTCTCCCTCTCTCTCCATCCCCCTCTCTCCATCCCCCTTCTCTCTCTCCATCCTCTCTCTCTCCCCCCTTCTCTCTCTCCCCCTCTCTCTCCGTCCCCCTTTCTCTCCCCCCTCCTCCCCCTCTCTCTCTGTCCCCCCTTCTCTCTCTCCCCCCTCTCTCCCCACCCCCCTTCTCTCTCTCCATCCTCTCTCTCTCTCTCCCCCCTTCTCTCTCTCCCCCTCCTCCCCCTTCTTTCTCCCCCTCTCTCCATCCCCCCTTCTCTCCCCCTCTTTCCCCCCTCTCTCCCCCTCTCTCTCCACCTCTCCCCCCTCTCTCTCCACCTCTCCCCCCTCTCTCTCACCTCTCCCCCCTCTCTCTCTCCCCTCCCCCTCTCTCTCTCCTCTCCACCCTCTCTCCTCTCCACCCTCTCTCCTCTCCACCCTCTCTCCTCTCCACCCTCTCTCCCCTCCACCCTCTCTCCCCTCCACCCTCTCTCCCCTCCACTCTCCCTCCACTCTCTTGCTGACATTTTATCCCTGATCTCTGTCCTCTACATCTTTTATTACATTGACCCCTCCCCCTCTCTCTCCATCCTCCCTCTCTCCCTCTCTCTCTCTTCCCCTCTCTCTCTCCCCCCTCTATCCCCCTTTCTTTCTTCCCCTCTCTCTCTCCCATGTCTCCCCCGCTCTCTCTCCCCCGCTCTCTCTCCCCCGCTCTCTCTCCCCCGCTCTCTCTCCATCCCCCGCTCTCTCTCTATCCCCCTTCTCTCTCTCCCCCTCTCACTCCCCCTCTCACTCCCCCTCTCCCTCTCTCCCCTCTCTCTCCCCCCTCTGTCTCTCTCCCCCTCTCTCTCCCCCTCTCTCTTGCTGACATTTTATCCCTGATCTCTGTCCTCTACATCTTTTATTACATTGACCCCTCCCCCCTCTCTCTCCATCCTCTCTCTCACTCCCCCCCTCTCTCTCCTCCGCTCTCTCTCTCCCCCTCTCTCTCCATCCTCTCTTCCCCTCTCTCTCCACCCCCTCTCTCTCCCCTCCCCCTCTGTCTCTCTCTCCCTCTCTCTCACTCCCCCCTCTCTCCGCTCTCTCTCCCCCTCGCTCTCTCCCCCTGTCTCCCCGTCTCCCCCCTCTCTCTCTTTCTCCACCCTCCCTCTCTCTCCCCTCTCCCTCTCTCTCCCCTCTCTCTCTATCCTCTTCTCTCTCTCCCCCTCCCCTCTCTCTCCGCCCCGTTTCCCCCTGTCTTTTTCCCCCTCTCTCTCCCCCCCTCTCTCTCTCCTTTCTCTCTCCCCCGTTCTCTCTACCCCGCTCTCTAACCCCTCTCTCTCCTCCTGCTCTCTCCCCCTCCTCTCTCCCCTCTTTCTCTCTCCCCCCTCTCTCTCTCCCCCCTCTCTCTCTCTCCCCCCTCTCTCTCTCCCCCCCTCTCTGTCCCCCCCTCTCTGTCTCCCCCCTCTCTGTCCCCCCCTCTCTGTCTCCCCCCTCTCTGTCTCCCCCCTCTCTGTCTCCCCCTCTCTGTCTCTCTCTCCCCTCTCTGTCTCTCTCCCCCCTCTCTGTCTCTCTCCCCCTCTCTGTCTCTCTCCCCCTCTCTGTCTCTCTCCCCCTCTCTGTCTCTCTCCCCCCGCTCTCTCTCTCCCCCCTCTCTCTCTCCCCCCCTCTCTCTCTCCCCCCCTCTCTCTCTCCATGTCCGTCGTTCTACATACTGATACATTATCCCTGATTTATTGTCCCTGGTGCTGATGTCATGTCCACCATGTATGACGCGGGTTCTTTGTGAACATAGTGGAATTTTCCGGGTCCGCTGTCCCTGGTGCTGAAGTCCTCTGTCCTGGGACCTCTAGGGCTGTGATGGGAATATAGTAAAAAGCTGGAACCTTTCTTCTTAGTTTTGTGGAGTTTTCTATTTACACATTTTGTTCTCTTGGCCGCTCTCTCCTATGAGAAGACGGATTCAGTTGAATGGTAATAATCTACATGGCGTTTCTTCTGTTCATTTTTAAAATACCAGAGTCGCAGAGTGCATTAGGATTTACAACTAGAGGCACACTATATTACCAAAAGTATTGGGACACCTGCCTTTACACACACATGAACTTTAATGGCGTCTTAGTCCGGAGGGTTCAATATTGAGTTGGCCCACCCTTTGCAGCTATAACAGCTTCACCTCTTCTGGGAAGGCAGTCCACAAGGTTTATGAGGGTGTCTATAGGAATGTTTGAGCATTCTTCCAGAAGCGCATTTTGTGAGGTCAGGCACCGATCTTGGACGAGAAGGCCTGGCTCACAGTCTCCCCTCTAATTCATCCCAAAGGTGTTCTATCAGGTTGAGATCAGGACTCTGTGCAGGCCAGTCAAGTTCCTCCACCCCAAACTCGATCCCATGTCAGGGTGGAGTAGTGGGTACCCGATCCCATGTCAGGGTGGAGTGGTGGGTACCGATCCCATGTCAGGGTGAAGTGGTGGGTACCCGATCCCATGTCAGGGTGGAGTGGTGGGCACCCGATCCCATGTCACAGATCAGAAAATATAAGACAAATGATCAGCATTTCATTAGTCATGTCACAGAGAAGCCGTATTTATTGGCTGTAAAGGAATAGTGTGTGAGAACGGGAATCCGATGGGTCAGGACGGGAATCCGATGGGTCAGGACGGGAATCCGATGGGTCAGGACGGGAATCCGATGGGTCAGGACGGGAATCCGATGGGTCAGGACGGGAATCCGATGGGTAAGAACTAGGGCTGGGAAAAAAATCGATTTTAATCTTGAATCGAGTTTTGAGCTCAAATCGATTCAGATTTGAAGGAAATCGATTTTTTTTTTTTTTAATTTTTTTTTTTTCCTTCAAAGTTTCCGTAGCAGGACTGCAGGGGGCGTATCCGGAATGGCACTGGGCAGCGTTACCCCAATTACATCTACTCGCTGCAGCCGCCATCTGCCTACCTGATCAGCGTGTCATGCAGACAGACGGCGGCCATTGCAGTGTTCAAAAGCCGCGCCTCCCGAGTCCTCGTCGTCTGTGATAGGCGGAACACTCAATTTCACAGCAGGCAGTATTCAGCCTATCACGGACATCCTCTCATCCTCGTCTGTGTTATGAGGATGACCATGATAGGCGGAACACTGAATGCTGGGAAATTGAGTGTTCCGCCTATCACAGACGAGAAGGAGGCGCGGCTTTTGAATACTGGAATGGCCACCGGTGTAGCAGTAAAATCCGTATACCATGAAAATCTGCATCAGGTACGGGCACAGTGATTGAAGCATGGGCACAGTGAGGCACGGGCACAGTGAGGCACGGACACAGTGAGGCACGGGCACAGTGAGGCACGGACACAGTGAGACACGGGCACAGTGAGACACGGGCACAGTGAGACACGGGCACAGTGAGGCACGGGCACAGTGAGGCACGGGCACAGTGAGGCAGGGGCACAGTGAGGCACGGACACAGTGAGGCACGGACACAGTGAGGCACGGACACAGTTCAATTCAACTAAGAGTAACCTCAGGATTTTTTGTTGTTTTATTAGCTAAATCCAAATACAGTATTAATAATTTGGATGTTTAACAATCTTTGTTGCACACGGCAAAAAACAACAAAAGGTCACAAGCGCTAAATTGGTGGATAAAGAAAAAAATATAATGGATGATGATAATAATAATAATAAGAAAAAAATCCCAAATATTTTGGGAAGTACAAAGTATCCAAAAGGGGAAAAAACAGGATCCAGCGCAGCAAGAAAAAATCCGTAGCCAGAAGTACAAAATACACAACATGCACACAATATAATCCAGCGCTCATGGAACATACATTATTAACTATTGAAAACTCTTGAAGAATTGATAAAAAAGCTTAGTCCATTTATCACAATGAAGAGAGGGATCCAATCCCAAATGAATCTTAACTCTCCAGTTGCCAGTGGTGACAAACTTGTTAAACTTGCAGTGACATCCGTGGAGCAAGGAGGGGTTAAAAAAGTCAAAACAAAGCCTGTGGCATGATCTCCGTGTGAGGAGAGTACCTTGAATGATGGACAACAGGCAGACCAGCGTGTGGAGGGCCCTCCAACCCAAAAGGATGCAGAGCCAGGATGGCAGCAAGGCTGGGACAGAAGGAATCACACACAGAGTTTCAAGAGTTTTCAATAGTTAATAATGTATGTTCCATGAGCGCTGGAGATTATATTGTGTGTTTGTTGCACACTGACTTTGCAGTTAGAGAAAGGGTTTGCCTTTGCAATTTTGTTTGTTGATGCACTTTAATTAATATAATAAAAAAAAAAATCGAATCGTAAATCGAGTTTTTTATAAAAAAAATCGCAGATTTTTTTGGGGGGGAAAATCGCCCAGCCCTAATAAGAACGGGAATCCGATGGGTGAGGACGGGAATCCGATGGGTGAGGACGGGAATCCGATGGGTAAGAACGGGAATCCAAAGTGTGAGAACGGGAATCCGATGTGTGAGGACGGGAATCCGATGTGTGAGAACGGGAATCCGATGGGTGAGGACGGGAATCCGATGGGTGAGGACGGGAATCCGATGTGTGAGGACGGGAATCCGATGTGTGAGGACGGGAATCCGATGTGTGAGGACGGGAATCCGATGTGTGAGGACGGGAATCCGATGGGTGAGGACGGGAATCCGATGGGTGAGGACGGGAATCCGATGGGTGAGGACGGGAATCCGATGGGTAAGAACGGGAATCCGATGTGTGAGGACGGGAATCCGATGTGTGAGAACGGGAATCCGATGGGTGAGGACGGGAATCCGATGGGTGAGGACGGGAATCCGATGTGTGAGGACGGGAATCCGATGTGTGAGGACGGGAATCCGATGTGTGAGGACGGGAATCCGATGTGTGAGGACGGGAATCCGATGTGTGAGGACGGGAATCCGATGGGTGAGGACGGGAATCCGATGTGTGAGGACGGGAATCCGATGGGTGAGGACGGGAATCCGATGTGTGAGGACGGGAATCCGATGTGTGAGAACGGGATCCGATGTGTGAGAACGGGAATCCGATGTGTGAGGACGGGAATCCGATGTGTGAGGACGGGAATCCGATGTGTGAGGACGGGAATCCGATGTGTGAGGACGGGAATCCGATGTGTGAGGACGGGAATCCGATGTGTAAGAACGGGATCCGATGTGTGAGAACGGGAATCCGATGTGTGAGAACGGGAATCCGATGGGTGAGGACGGGAATCCGATGGGTGAGGACGGGAATCCGATGTGTGAGGAAGGGAATCCGATGTGTAAGAACGGGATCCGATGTGTGAGAACGGGAATCCGATGTGTGAGAACGGGAATCCGATGGGTGAGGACGGGAATCCGATGGGTGAGGACGGGAATCCGATGGGTAAGAACGGGAATCCAAAGTGTGAGAACGGGAATCCGATGTGTGAGGACGGGAATCCGATGTGTGAGGACGGGAATCCGATGTGTGAGGACGGGAATCCGATGTGTGAGGACGGGAATCCGATGTGTGAGGACGGGAATCCGATGTGTGAGGACGGGAATCCGATGTGTGAGAACGGGATCCGATGTGTGAGAACGGGATCCGATGTGTGAGAACGGGAATCCGATGTGTGAGAACGGGAATCCGATGGGTGAGGACGGGAATCCGATGGGTGAGGACGGGAATCCGATGTGTGAGGACGGGAATCCGATGTGTGAGGACGGGAATCCGATGTGTGAGGACGGGAATCCGATGTGTGAGGACGGGAATCCGATGTGTGAGGACGGGAATCCGATGTGTGAGAACGGGAATCCGATGTGTAAGAACGGGATCCGATGTGTGAGAACGGGATCCGATGTGTGAGAACGGGAATCCGATGTGTGAGAACGGGAATCCGATGGGTGAGGACGGGAATCCGATGTGTGAGGACGGGAATCCGATGTGTGAGGACGGGAATCCGATGTGTGAGGACGGGAATCCGATGTGTAAGAACGGGATCCGATGTGTAAGAACGGGATCCGATGTGTGAGAACGGGAATCCGATGTGTGAGAACGGGAATCCGATGGGTGAGGACGGGAATCCGATGGGTGAGGACGGGAATCCGATGGGTGAGGACGGGAATCCGATGTGTGAGGACGGGAATCCGATGTGTGAGGACGGGAATCCGATGTGTGAGGACGGGAATCCGATGTGTGAGAACGGGAATCCGATGGGTGAGAACGGGAATCCGATGGGTGAGAACGGGAATCCGATGGGTGAGAACGGGAATCCGATGGGTGAGAACGGGAATCCGATGGGTAAGAACGGGAATCCGATGTGTGAGAACGGGAATCCGATGTGTGAGGACGGGAATCCGATGTGTGAGGACGGGAATCCGATGTGTGAGGACGGGAATCCGATGTGTGAGAACGGGAATCCGATGGGTGAGAACGGGAATCCGATGGGTGAGAACGGGAATCCGATGGGTGAGAACGGGAATCCGATGGGTGAGAACGGGAATCCGATGGGTAAGAACGGGAATCCGATGTGTGAGAACGGGAATCCGATGTGTGAGGACGGGAATCCGATGTGTGAGGACGGGAATCCGATGTGTGAGAACGGGAATCCGATGTGTAAGAACGGGATCCGATGTGTGAGAACGGGATCCGATGTGTGAGAACGGGAATCCGATGTGTGAGAACGGGAATCCGATGGGTGAGGACGGGAATCCGATGTGTGAGGACGGGAATCCGATGTGTGAGGACGGGAATCCGATGTGTGAGGACGGGAATCCGATGTGTAAGAACGGGATCCGATGTGTAAGAACGGGATCCGATGTGTGAGAACGGGAATCCGATGTGTGAGAACGGGAATCCGATGGGTGAGGACGGGAATCCGATGGGTGAGGACGGGAATCCGATGTGTGAGGACGGGAATCCGATGTGTGAGGACGGGAATCCGATGTGTGAGGACGGGAATCCGATGTGTGAGGACGGGAATCCGATGGGTGAGAACGGGAATCCGATGGGTGAGAACGGGAATCCGATGGGTGAGAACGGGAATCCGATGGGTGAGAACGGGAATCCGATGGGTGAGAACGGGAATCCGATGGGTAAGAACGGGAATCCGATGTGTGAGAACGGGAATCCGATGTGTGAGGACGGGAATCCGATGTGTGAGGACGGGAATCCGATGTGTGAGAACGGGAATCCGATGTGTGAGAACGGGAATCCGATGGGTGAGAACGGGAATCCGATGGGTGAGAACGGGAATCCGATGGGTGAGAACGGGAATCCGATGGGTAAGAACGGGAATCCGATGTGTGAGAACGGGAATCCGATGTGTGAGAACGGGAATCCGATGTGTGAGGTTAATTGTGACACAATTTAGAACAATCTGTTTAATATGAAGCCCCCGGGAAGGATTAACATTTAAATAATAAAAACACAGATAGAAGAAGACCTGATCTGCCTATGAGAGTCGTCGATGTTCCTGCCGAATCCTCCATTAATGGAGCCCTGAGGAATTCCGTGAAAACAAATAAAAGTATTCCGGATCGTGGAAGAGATATGTTTTATTCATGAGGTCGCGCTCCACACCGCGTCTCCCAGCTGACGCAGATTTACATTCAAACCACGATAATCAAAACAAACGAGTCGACCAGAACGGTAAAGCGCATGGTGACGGAGAGTTTATTAAATAACCCGGCAAATTACCATTGGAAGAGAACAACCCATCTCCAGACCATCCATCCAGCGTCCGCCATAACCAGATACTATGCAGACTATCCACCCGGCGTCCGCCATAACCAGATACTATGCAGACTGTCCACTATAACCAGATACTATGCAGACTATGCACACAGCGTCCGCCATAACCAGATACTATGCAGACTATCCACCCGGCGTCCGCCATAACCAGATACTATGCAGACTGTCCACTATAACCAGATACTATGCAGACTATGCACACAGCGTCCGCCATAACCAGATACTATGCAGACTATCCACCCGGCGTCCGCCATAACCAGATACTATGCAGACTATCCACCCGGCGTCCGCCATAACCAGATACTATGCAGACTATCCACCCGGCGTCCGCCATAACCAGATACTATGCAGACTATCCACCCGGCGTCCGCCATAACCAGATACTATGCAGACTGTCCACTATAACCAGATACTATGCAGACTATGCACACAGCGTCCGCCATAACCAGATACTATGCAGACTATCCACCCGGCGTCCACCATAACCAGATACTATGCAGACTGTCCACTATAACCAGATACTATGCAGACTATGCACACAGCGTCCGCCATAACCAGATACTATGCAGACTATCCACCCGGCGTCCGCCATAACCAGATACTATGCAGACTATCCACCCGGCGTCCGCCATAACCAGATACTATGCAGACTGTCCACTATAACCAGATACTATGCAGACTATGCACACAGCGTCCGCCATAACCAGATACTATGCAGACTATCCACCCGGCGTCCACCATAACCAGATACTATGCAGACTATCCACCCGGCGTCCACCATAACCAGATACTATGCAGACTATCCACCCGGCGTCCGCTATAACCAGATACTATGCAGACCATCCACCCGGCATCCACCATAACCAGATACTATGCAGACTATCCACCCGGCATCCACCATAACCAGATACTATGCAGACCATCCACCCAGCATCCGCCATAACCAGATACTATGCAGACCATCCACCCGGCATCCACCATAACCAGATACTATGCAGACTATCCACCCGGCATCCACCATAACCAGATACTATGCAGACCATCCACCCAGCATCCGCCATAACCAGATACTATGCAGACCATCCACCCGGCATCCACCATAACCAGATACTATGCAGACCATCCACCCGGCATCTGCCATAACCAGATACTATGCAGACTATCCACCCGGCATCCACCATAACCAGATACTATGCAGACCATCCACCCGGCGTCCACCATAACCAGATACTATGCAGACTATCCACCCGGCGTCCACCATAACCAGATACTATGCAGACTATCCACCCGGCGTCCGCTATAACCAGATACTATGCAGACCATCCACCCGGCATCCACCATAACCAGATACTATGCAGACTATCCACCCGGCATCCACCATAACCAGATACTATGCAGACCATCCACCCAGCATCCGCCATAACCAGATACTATGCAGACCATCCACCCGGCATCCACCATAACCAGATACTATGCAGACTATCCACCCGGCGTCCGCCATAACCAGATACTATGCAGACTATCCACCCGGCGTCCGCTATAACCAGATACTATGCAGACCATCCACCCGGCATCCACCATAACCAGATACTATGCAGACTATCCACCCGGCATCCACCATAACCAGATACTATGCAGACCATCCACCCAGCATCCGCCATAACCAGATACTATGCAGACCATCCACCCGGCATCCACCATAACCAGATACTATGCAGACCATCCACCCGGCATCTGCCATAACCAGATACTATGCAGACTATCCACCCGGCATCCACCATAACCAGATACTATGCAGACCATCCACCCAGCATCCGCCATAACCAGATACTATGCAGACCATCCACCCGGCATCCACCATAACCAGATACTATGCAGACCATCCACCCGGCATCTGCCATAACCAGATACTATGCAGACTATCCACCCGGCATCCACCATAACCAGATACTATGCAGACCATCCACCCAGCATCCGCCATAACCAGATACTATGCAGACCATCCACCCAGCATCCGCCATAACCAGATACTATGCAGACCATCCACCCGGCATCCGCCATAACCAGATACTATGCAGACCATCCACACAGTGTCCATCATAACCAGATACTATGCAGACCATCCACCCGGCGTCCACCATAACCAGATACTATGCAGACCGACCACAGGACGTCCGCCATAACCAGATACTAAGCAGACCATCCACCTGAAGGGCCTGGTATGGATATTTTGGGGGAACCCCACGTAATTTTTTTTTTATTTGACGCAGGAATTCCCCTTAATATCCATACCAGACCTGAAGGGCCTGGTAATTGAATTTGGGGGGACCCCCACGCATTTTTTTTTTTTATCAATGACTTTTCTCTGTATTGCCGGGAGCCAACAATTCATTATAGCCGCAAGTGAGTTTTAAATGACTTTTATTCCTTTAGAAATGTCATTTTGTGCAGGGACAGTTCTAAGCACGGGAAACACGTGGCACTTGACAAACAAAAACAGAAAGCGCTCAGGTGTGGACGTCCTCCAGGTGACTATCTCCTCCCAACAGCCAAGGGTGCAGGCAATGCAATTTCAGGCAAAACAAAAGATCAAGTCTTCTGGACAGCAGCACTCCAATAAAAAGCCTTTATTATGTAAAATCTTCAAAAATCCAAATACAGCCCAGCAAGTCACAAAATTCTGGTTAGAGCCGACTAGTTTCACACTTTCTTAGTGTTTAATCATAGCGGCTTTGACACTTCACAGGCATACTATACACACCCCCCAGGTACGAAATGTAAAGGAATATTTCACTTTTATTGTTTCTGTAGCGCCCTCCTCACTCCCCTCTTCGTTTTCAGCTCGTCTTTTTTCTTGTCTAGGGGTATCTTTTAGAGGGGAGGGAGCGGGGACAGCACGCCAGGCCTTCACCTCAGGTGTCAGTGTGATACAAGCAAAGTTCTTTTACCTTCGGGTCAGTGTTGTGCTCCTGGATCCTCCACCGAGAGTCACCTTGAACAATGTCTGTCAGGAAATGAGCCCCACACCATTAAAGTCCAACACTCCTTTATTCTTCTCCAATGAACACAATCAGTTGAACTCCCTTGGTAGAAACAGAACAGGAAAGGAGGTGTGGATGTGAATAGGCCCAGACACAATGTGTTCTCCACTTTCCTCCCTGAAAGTGGGTTGCGGTCTCCGAGCGAGGGGGGAGGGGGGAATTTCCTTCCAGGCGGTCTCCGGTGAGAGGCTCACCCGTCACTGGCAATCTGCTGCACCGGGTCTTCAAGTGAGGAGCTCCCCCCGGTCCATTACGCCTTCCGGATTCGGGTTCCCTAGGACCTCCTTCCCTCGCAGAACTCAGTGTTGGGCACTGAGCTCCAGACCTCCATCCGAGTACCTCACCCCAGGCTAAAGGTGCCTGAGATGGAACAAGACCTCCGGCTGTCCTCTAGGCCTAGGCCGCCCAGAGGACCGACACGAACCACCGTCCACAGGCTGAAGGTGCCTGGGACTTGACCCCGTGACAAAGATGGCCGGCCCCTTTATACCCTCTCCCAGCAAGCACGGCGGGTTCCCCGCCCCACCATACCGCTGCCGAGGGAGGACAAAAAGGAGGCACGACACACAGCAATGATTCAACCCTAGCCCAGGGTGACAGCGCCACCTGCTGGGCTGCAGGGAATTACACATCACTGATGTCTCTGCCAAGTTCAAATTACACCTGGTTAAGTACATACCCGCTACATTTCACTTTAGCATTATTAAAATCACTGCTCCCGAAAAAACGTCTGTTTTTAAACCTTCCTTTTGGATTGATACATGTCCCCTGGGGCAGGACCCGGGTCCCCAAACCCTTTTTAGGACAATAACTTGCATATTAGCCGTTATAATTAGCACTTTCGGTTTTTCATGTTCGAGTCCCATAGACTTTACCGGGGTTCGGATGTTCGAACTAATTTATTGCCTGTTCGCAAGTTCTGGTGCGAACCAAACTGGGGGGTGTTCGGCTCATCCCTAACTACCAGGAAGGAACAGCCAGATACTATCAGCGCGGTGGATGGCAGACGGCATTCCATACTGATTGTAACCAGCATTTGGTTGAATGTGTTATTACCAATCGATGTTGTGTGGATTTAGGGGGGGATCATCCTGAATAACGATATCACGCTATGTGGAGCCCTTTTTTACATGACTAAACCTTGCTGGGCGATGAGCCGTATGAAATAACCGGACCAATCGGGAGACACCTGGTCCCTGAATTCCATCCCTTCGGTGAGTGTGAACCCCGAGGGGAGGGGGTGCTTCACGTGGTGTGGACTCTGGGGGATGGTATACACTTATCAATCATTGGGTAGAATCCTTCACCTATCAATTGTCATCACCGATCAACATACTCCTGATTTCTCACATGTCTACGTGTGTCTGCCGGTCAGAACTTCACTTATTGGATTGGAGCGCTGCTTTGAGTATTGGAACTTTGTCTATATGGACTCAGGACTTTTTTTACTTATGTGTATATTAGAAGGACACTGCTGAGGGAAACGATCGTATATCCCGCCACACCGAGACTAGATCCCCGATTTCATGGCATTGGATAGGATGTGTGGGTCCAGGCTGATCACACCAATTACTGACCTATTAAGCCGGCTTCATGGACCGATTGTAAAATAGTTTAGCCTGGAGAACCCCGAATACACATTCCAGGCTGAATCGGTCCCCAAGCAGAGCCAACATTTTTATAAATCCTGAACCAATAAAATGACATCAAGAAGAAAAATATATATTCACATGCAGAAAAACAAGACGAACAATCTGGGATCCAACTCAGCCGGGGAATATGAAGGCCCATTCCAGGTCCTAAGAGTTCCCTACGTCTGATGTAGTCTGGATTCTATTACCTTGAGATGCAATTGTGTATAATGATATATTGGTTGCCTGACTATAAAGTATAGGTAGGGTAGGTAGGTGGTAGGTAGGGTAGCCCAAAAATATAAATATCATTAGAAAGTGACATTAAAGAAGTGGCTAATGAAGTATATTTGATGATTGGACCTTGGAAATGCCTGGGATGATGGTGGTCAGGATGTAGGGGTGATGGGCTGGTGGTCAGGATGTAGGGGTGATGGGCTGGTGGTCAGGATGTAGGGGTGAGGGGCTGGTGGTCAGGATGTAGGGGTGATGGGCTGGTGGTCAGGATGTAGGGGTGATGGGGGTCAGGATGTAGGGGTGATGGTGGTCAGGATGTAGGGGTGATGAACTGGTGGTCAGGATGTAGGGGTGATGGGCTGGTGGTCAGGATGTAGGTGTGATGGGCTGGTGGTCAGGATGTAGGGGTGATGGGCTGGTGGTCAGGATGTAGGGGTGATGGGCTGGTGGTCAGGGTGTAGGGGTGATGGGCTGGTGGTCAGGATGTAGGGGTGATGGGCTGGTGGTCAGGATTTAGGGGTGATGGCCTGGTGGTCAGGGTGTAGGGGTGATGGGCTGGTGGTCAGGATGTAGGGGTGATGGGCTGGTGGTCAGGATGTAGGGGTGATGGGCTGGTGGTCAGGATGTAGGGTTGATGGGCTGGTGGTCAGGATGTAGGGGTGATGGGCTGGTGGTCAGGATGTAGGGGTGATGGGCTGGTGGTCAGGATGTAGGGGTGATGGGCTGGTGGTCAGGATGTAGGGGTGATGGGCTGGTGGTCAGGATTTAGGGGTGATGGGCTGGTGGTCAGGATTTAGGGGTGATGGGCTGGTGGTCAGGATTTAGGGGTGATGGGCTGGTGGTCAGGATTTAGGGGTGATGGGCTGGTGGTCAGGATGTAGGGGTGATGGGGGTCAGGATGTAGGGGTGATGGTGGTCAGGATGTAGGGGTGATGAACTGGTGGTCAGGATGTAGGGGTGATGGGCTGGTGGTCAGGATGTAGGGGTGATGGCCTGGTGGTCAGGATGTAGGGGTGATGGCCTGGTGGGTGGTCAGGATGTAGGGGTGATGGTGGTCAGGATGTAGGGGTGATGGGCTGGTGGTCAGGATGTAGGGGTGATGGGCTGATGGTCAGGATGTAGGGGTGATGGGCTGGTGGTCAGGATGTAGGGGTGATGGGCTGGTGGTCAGGATTTAGGGGTGATGGGCTGGTGGTCAGGGTGTAGGGGTGATGGGCTGGTGGTCAGGGTGTAGGGGTGATGGGCTGGTGGTCAGGATTTAGGTGTGATGAACTGGTGGTCAGGATGTAGGGGTGATAAACTGGTGGTCAGGATGTAGGGGTGATAAACTGGTGGTCAGGATGTAGGGGTGATAAACTGGTGGTCAGGATGTAGGGGTGATAAACTGGTGGTCAGGATGTAGGGGTGATAAACTGGTGGTCAGGATGTAGGGGTGATAAACTGGTGGTCAGGATGTAGGGGTGATGGGCTGGTGGTCAGGATGTAGGGGTGATGGGCTGGTGGTCAGGATGTAGGTGTGATGGGCTGGTGGTCAGGATGTAGGGGTGATGGGCTGGTGGTCAGGATGTAGGGGTGATGGGCTGGTGGTCAGGATGTAGGGGTGATGGGCTGGTGGTCAGGGTGTAGGGGTGATGGGCTGGTGGTCAGGATTTAGGGGTGATGGGCTGGTGGTCAGGGTGTAGGGGTGATGGGCTGGTGGTCAGGGTGTAGGGGTGATGGGCTGGTGGTCAGGATTTAGGTGTGATGAACTGGTGGTCAGGATGTAGGGGTGATAAACTGGTGGTCAGGATGTAGGGGTGATAAACTGGTGGTCAGGATGTAGGGGTGATAAACTGGTGGTCAGGATGTAGGGGTGATAAACTGGTGGTCAGGATGTAGGGGTGATGGGCTGGTGGTCAGGATGTAGGGGTGATGGGCTGGTGGTCAGGATGTAGGTGTGATGGGCTGGTGGTCAGGATTTAGGGGTGATGGGCTGGTGGTCAGGATGTAGGGGTGATGGGCTGGTGGTCAGGATGTAGGGGTGATGGGCTGGTGGTCAGGATGTAGGGGTGATGGGCTGGTGGTCAGGATATAGGGGTGATGGGCTGGTGGTCAGGATTTAGGGGTGATGGACTGGTGGTCAGGATGTAGGGGTGATGGCCTGGTGGTCAGGATGTAGGGGTGATGGACTGGTGGTCAGGATGTAGGGGTGATGGACTGGTGGTCAAGATGTAGGGGTGATGGGCTGGTGGTCAGGATGTAGGGGTGATGGGCTGGTGGTCAGGATGTAGGGGTGATGGCCTGGTGGTCAGGATGTAGGGGTGATGGCCTGGTGGTCAGGATGTAGGGGTGATGGCCTGGTGGTCAGGATGTAGGGGTGATGGCCTGGTGGGTGGTCAGGATGTAGGGGTGATGGTGGTCAGGATGTAGGGGTGATGGGCTGGTGGTCAGGATGTAGGGGTGATGGGCTGGTGGTCAGGATGTAGGGGTGATGGGCTGGTGGGTGGTCAGGATGTAGGGGTGATGGTGGTCAGGATGTAGGGGTGATGGGCTGGTGGTCAGGATGTAGGGGTGATGGGCTGGTGGTCAGGATGTAGGGGTGATGGGCTGGTGGTCAGGATGTAGGGGTGATGGGCTGGTGGTCAGGATGTAGGGGTGATGGGCTGGTGGTCAGGATGTAGGGGTGATGGGCTGGTGGTCAGGATGTAGGGGTGATGGGCTGGTGGTCAGGATGTAGGGGTGATGGGCTGGTGGTCAGAATGTAGGTGTGATGGGCTGGTGGTCAGGATTTAGGGGTGATGGGCTGGTGGTCAGGATGTAGGGGTGATGGGCTGGTGGTCAGGATTTAGGGGTGATGGGCTGGTGGTCAGGGTGTAGGGGTGATGGGCTGGTGGTCAGGGTGTAGGGGTGATGGGCTGGTGGTCAGGGTGTAG
This sequence comes from Rana muscosa, assembly GCA_029206835.1. NCBI lineage: Eukaryota > Metazoa > Chordata > Amphibia > Anura > Ranidae > Rana > Rana muscosa. Next base: position 501,166,369 of record CM055127.1, read on the forward strand.
GGGTGATGGGCTGGTGGTCAGGATGTAGGGGTGATGGGGGTCAGGATGTAGGGGTGATGGTGGTCAGGGTGTAGGGGTGATGAACTGGTGGTCAGGATGTAGGGGTGATGGGCTGGTGGTCAGGATGTAGGGGTGATGGGCTGGTGGTCAGGATGTAGGGGTGATGGGCTGGTGGTCAGGATGTAGGGGTGATGGGCTGGTGGTCAGGATGTAGGGGTGATGGGCTGGTGGTCAGGATGTAGGGGTGATGGGCTGGTGGTCAGGATGTAGGGGTGATGGGCTGGTGGTCAGGATTTAGGGGTGATGGGCTGGTGGTCAGGATTTAGGGGTGATGGGCTGGTGGTCAGGATTTAGGGGTGATGGGCTGGTGGTCAGGATGTAGGGGTGATGGGCTGGTGGTCAGGATTTAGGGGTGATGGACTGGTGGTCAGGATGTAGGGGTGATGGACTGGTGGTCAGGATGTAGGGGTGATGGCCTGGTGGTCAGGATGTAGGGGTGATGGACTGGTGGTCAGGATGTAGGGGTGATGGGCTGGTGGTCAGGATGTAGGGGTGATGGGCTGGTGGTCAGGATGTAGGGGTGATGGCCTGGTGGTCAGGATGTAGGGGTGATGGCCTGGTGGTCAGGATGTAGGGGTGATGGCCTGGTGGGTGGTCAGGATGTAGGGGTGATGGCCTGGTGGTCAGGATTTAGGGGTGATGGGCTGGTGGTCAGGATGTAGGGGTGATGGGCTGGTGGTCAGGATTTAGGGGTGATGGGCTGGTGGTCAGGGTGTAGGGGTGATGGGCTGGTGGTCAGGGTGTAGGGGTGATGGGCTGGTGGTCAGGGTGTAGGGGTGATGGGCTGGTGGTCAGGATGTAGGGGTGATGGGGGTCAGGATGTAGGGGTGATGGTGGTCAGGATGTAGGGGTGATGAACTGGTGGTCAGGATGTAGGGGTGATGGGCTGGTGGTCAGGATGTAGGGGTGATGGGCTGGTGGTCAGGATGTAGGGGTGATGGGCTGGTGGTCAGGATGTAGGGGTGATGGGCTGGTGGTCAGGATGTAGGGGTGATGGGCTGGTGGTCAGGATGTAGGGGTGATGGGCTGGTGGTCAGGATGTAGGGGTGATGGGCTGGTGGTCAGGATGTAGGGGTGATGGGCTGGTGGTCAGGATTTAGGGGTGATGGGCTGGTGGTCAGGATTTAGGGGTGATGGGCTGGTGGTCAGGATTTAGGGGTGATGGGCTGGTGGTCAGGATGTAGGGGTGATGGGCTGGTGGTCAGGATTTAGGGGTGATGGACTGGTGGTCAGGATGTAGGGGTGATGGCCTGGTGGTCAGGATGTAGGGGTGATGGACTGGTGGTCAGGATGTAGGGGTGATGGACTGGTGGTCAGGATGTAGGGGTGATGGGCTGGTGGTCAGGATGTAGGGGTGATGGGCTGGTGGTCAGGATGTAGGGGTGATGGCCTGGTGGTCAGGATGTAGGGGTGATGGCCTGGTGGGTGGTCAGGATGTAGGGGTGATGGCCTGGTGGTCAGGATGTAGGGGTGATGGCCTGGTGGTCAGGATGTAGGGGTGATGGCCTGGTGGGTGGTCAGGATGTAGGGGTGATGGTGGTCAGGATGTAGGGGCGATGGGCTGGTGGTCAGGATGTAGGGGTGATGGCCTGGTGGTCAGGATGTAGGGGTGATGGCCTGGTGGGTGGTCAGGATTTAGGGGTGATGGACTGGTGGTCAGGATGTAGGGGTGATGGCCTGGTGGTCAGGATGTAGGGGTGATGGACTGGTGGTCAGGATGTAGGGGTGATGGACTGGTGGTCAGGATGTAGGGGTGATGGGCTGGTGGTCAGGATGTAGGGGTGATGGGCTGGTGGTCAGGATGTAGGGGTGATGGCCTGGTGGTCAGGATGTAGGGGTGATGGCCTGGTGGGTGGTCAGGATGTAGGGGTGATGGCCTGGTGGTCAGGATGTAGGGGTGATGGCCTGGTGGTCAGGATGTAGGGGTGATGGCCTGGTGGGTGGTCAGGATGTAGGGGTGATGGTGGTCAGGATGTAGGGGTGATGGGCTGGTGGTCAGGATGTAGGGGTGATGGGCTGGTGGTCAGGATGTAGGGGTGATGGGCTGGTGGTCAGGATGTAGGGGTGAGGGGCTGGTGGTCAGGATGTAGGGGTGATGGGCTGGTGGTCAGGATGTAGGGGGGATGGGCTGGTGGTCAGGATGTAGGGGTGATGGGCTGGTGGTCAGGATGTAGGGGTGATGGGCTGGTGGTCAGGATGTAGGGGTGATGGGCTGGTGGTCAGGGTGTAGGGGTGATGGGCTGGTGGTCAGGATTTAGGGGTGATGGGCTGGTGGTCAGGGTGTAGGGGTGATGGGCTGGTGGTCAGGGTGTAGGGGTGATGGGCTGGTGGTCAGGATTTAGGTGTGATGAACTGGTGGTCAGGATGTAGGGGTGATAAACTGGTGGTCAGGATGTAGGGGTGATAAACTGGTGGTCAGGATGTAGGGGTGATAAACTGGTGGTCAAGATGTAGGGGTGATAAACTGGTGGTCAGGATGTAGGGGTGATAAACTGGTGGTCAGGATGTAGGGGTGATAAACTGGTGGTCAGGATGTAGGGGTGATGGGCTGGTGGTCAGGATGTAGGGGTGATGGGCTGGTGGTCAGGATTTAGGGGTGATGGGCTGGTGGTCAGGATTTAGGGGTGATGGGCTGGTGGTCAGGATTTAGGGGTGATGGGCTGGTGGTCAGGGTGTAGGGGTGATGGGCTGGTGGTCAGGGTGTAGGGGTGATGGCCTGGTGGTCAGGATGTAGGGGTGATGGGGGTCAGGATGTAGGGGTGATGGTGGTCAGGATGTAGGGGTGATGAACTGGTGGTCAGGATGTAGGGGTGATGGGCTGGTGGTCAGGATGTAGGGGTGATGGCCTGGTGGTCAGGATGTAGGGGTGATGGCCTGGTGGTCAGGATGTAGGGGTGATGGCCTGGTGGGTGGTCAGGATGTAGGGGTGATGGTGGTCAGGATGTAGGGGTGATGGGCTGGTGGTCAGGATGTAGGGGTGATGGGCTGGTGGTCAGGATGTAGGGGTGATGGGCTGGTGGTCAGGATGTAGGGGTGATGGGCTGGTGGTCAGGATTTAGGGGTGATGGGCTGGTGGTCAGGGTGTAGGGGTGATGGGCTGGTGGTCAGGGTGTAGGGGTGATGGGCTGGTGGTCAGGATTTAGGTGTGATGAACTGGTGGTCAGGATGTAGGGGTGATAAACTGGTGGTCAGGATGTAGGGGTGATAAACTGGTGGTCAGGATGTAGGGGTGATAAACTGGTGGTCAGGATGTAGGGGTGATAAACTGGTGGTCAGGATGTAGGGGTGATGGGCTGGTGGTCAGGATGTAGGTGTGATGGGCTGGTGGTCAGGATGTAGGGGTGATGGGCTGGTGGTCAGGATGTAGGTGTGATGGGCTGGTGGTCAGGATTTAGGGGTGATGGGCTGGTGGTCAGGATTTAGGGGTGATGGGCTGGTGGTCAGGATGTAGGGGTGATGGGCTGGTGGTCAGGATGTAGGGGTGATGGGCTGGTGGTCAGGATGTAGGGGTGATGGGCTGGTGGTCAGGATATAGGGGTGATGGGCTGGTGGTCAGGATTTAGGGGTGATGGGCTGGTGGTCAGGATTTAGGGGTGATGGGCTGGTGGTCAGGATTTAGGGGTGATGGGCTGGTGGTCAGGATTTAGGGGTGATGGGCTGGTGGTCAGGATTTAGGGGTGATGGGCTGGTGGTCAGGATTTAGGGGTGATGGGCTGGTGGTCAGGATTTAGGGGTGATGGACTGGTGGTCAGGATGTAGGGGTGATGGGCTGCTGGTCAGGATGTAGGGGTGATGGGCTGCTGGTCAGGATGTAGGGGTGATGGGCTGGTGGTCAGGATGTAGGGGTGATGGCCTGGTGGTCAGGATGTAGGGGTGATGGCCTGGTGGTCAGGATGTAGGGGTGATGGCCTGGTGGGTGGTCAGGATGTAGGGGTGATGGTGGTCAGGATGTAGGGGTGATGGGCTGGTGGTCAGGATGTAGGGGTGATGGGCTGGTGGGTGGTCAGGATGTAGGGGTGATGGTGGTCAGGATGTAGGGGTGATAAACTGGTGGTCAGGATGTAGGGGTGATAAACTGGTGGTCAGGATGTAGGAGTGATAAACTGGTGGTCAGGATGTAGGGGTGATAAACTGGTGGTCAGGATGTAGGGGTGATGGGGGTCAGGATGTAGGGGTGATGGTGGTCAGGATGTAGGGGTGATGAACTGGTGGTCAGGATGTAGGGGTGATGGGCTGGTGGTCAGGATGTAGGGGTGATGGGCTGGTGGTCAGGATGTAGGGGTGATGGGCTGGTGGTCAGGATGTAGGGGTGATGGGCTGGTGGTCAGGATTTAGGGGTGATGGGCTGGTGGTCAGGGTGTAGGGGTGATGGGCTGGTGGTCAGGGTGTAGGGGTGATGGGCTGGTGGTCAGGATTTAGGTGTGATGAACTGGTGGTCAGGATGTAGGGGTGATAAACTGGTGGTCAGGATGTAGGGGTGATAAACTGGTGGTCAGGATGTAGGGGTGATAAACTGGTGGTCAGGATGTAGGGGTGATAAACTGGTGGTCAGGATGTAGGGGTGATAAACTGGTGGTCAGGATGTAGGGGTGATGGGCTGGTGGTCAGGATGTAGGGGTGATGGGCTGGTGGTCAGGATGTAGGTGTGATGGGCTGGTGGTCAGGATGTAGGGGTGATGGGCTGGTGGTCAGGATGTAGGTGTGATGGGCTGGTGGTCAGGATTTAGGGGTGATGGGCTGGTGGTCAGGATTTAGGGGTGATGGGCTGGTGGTCAGGATGTAGGGGTGATGGGCTGGTGGTCAGGATGTAGGGGTGATGGGCTGGTGGTCAGGATGTAGGGGTGATGGGCTGGTGGTCAGGATATAGGGGTGATGGGCTGGTGGTCAGGATTTAGGGGTGATGGGCTGGTGGTCAGGATTTAGGGGTGATGGGCTGGTGGTCAGGATTTAGGGGTGATGGGCTGGTGGTCAGGATTTAGGGGTGATGGCCTGGTGGTCAGGATGTAGGGGTGATGGACTGGTGGTCAGGATGTAGGGGTGATGGACTGGTGGTCAGGATGTAGGGGTGATGGGCTGCTGGTCAGGATGTAGGGGTGATGGGCTGCTGGTCAGGATGTAGGGGTGATGGGCTGGTGGTCAGGATGTAGGGGTGATGGCCTGGTGGTCAGGATGTAGGGGTGATGGCCTGGTGGTCAGGATGTAGGGGTGATGGCCTGGTGGGTGGTCAGGATGTAGGGGTGATGGTGGTCAGGATGTAGGGGTGATGGGCTGGTGGTCAGGATGTAGGGGTGATGGGCTGGTGGGTGGTCAGGATGTAGGGGTGATGGTGGTCAGGATGTAGGGGTGATAAACTGGTGGTCAGGATGTAGGGGTGATAAACTGGTGGTCAGGATGTAGGAGTGATAAACTGGTGGTCAGGATGTAGGGGTGATAAACTGGTGGTCAGGATGTAGGGGTGATAAACTGGTGGTCAGGATGTAGGGGTGATAAACTGGTGGTCAGGATGTAGGGGTGATGGGCTGGTGGTCAGGATGTAGGGGTGATGGGGGTCAGGATGTAGGGGTGATGGTGGTCAGGATGTAGGGGTGATGAACTGGTGGTCAGGATGTAGGGGTGATGGGCTGGTGGTCAGGATGTAGGGGTGATGGGCTGGTGGTCAGGATGTAGGGGCGATGGGCTGGTGGTCAGAATGTAGGGGTGATGGGCTGGTGGTCAGGATGTAGGGGTGATGGGCTGGTGGTCAGGATGTAGGGGTGATGGGCTGGTGGTCAGGATGTAGGGGTGATGGGCTGATGGTCAGGATGTAGGGGTGATGGGCTGGTGGTCAGGATGTAGGGGTGATGGGCTGGTGGTCAGGATGTAGGGGTGATGGGCTGGTGGTCAGGATTTAGGGGTGATGGGCTGGTGGTCAGGATTTAGGGGTGATGGGCTGGTGGTCAGGATGTAGGGGTGATGGGCTGGTGGTCAGGTTTTAGGGGTGATGGACTGGTGGTCAGGATGTAGGGGTGATGGACTGGTGGTCAGGATGTAGGGGTGATGGCCTGGTGGTCAGGATGTAGGGGTGATGGCCTGGTGGTCAGGATGTAGGGGTGATGGACTGGTGGTCAGGATGTAGGGGTGATGGGGGTCAGGATGTAGGGGTGATGGTGGTCAGGATGTAGGGGTGATGAACTGGTGGTCAGGATGTAGGGGTGATGGGCTGGTGGTCAGGATGTAGGGGTGATGGGCTGGTGGTCAGGATGTAGGGGCGATGGGCTGGTGGTCAGAATGTAGGGGTGATGGGCTGGTGGTCAGGATGTAGGGGTGATGGGCTGGTGGTCAGGATGTAGGGGTGATGGGCTGGTGGTCAGGATGTAGGGGTGATGGGCTGATGGTCAGGATGTAGGGGTGATGGGCTGGTGGTCAGGATGTAGGGGTGATGGGCTGGTGGTCAGGATGTAGGGGTGATGGGCTGGTGGTCAGGATTTAGGGGTGATGGGCTGGTGGTCAGGATTTAGGGGTGATGGGCTGGTGGTCAGGATGTAGGGGTGATGGGCTGGTGGTCAGGTTTTAGGGGTGATGGACTGGTGGTCAGGATGTAGGGGTGATGGACTGGTGGTCAGGATGTAGGGGTGATGGCCTGGTGGTCAGGATGTAGGGGTGATGGCCTGGTGGTCAGGATGTAGGGGTGATGGACTGGTGGTCAGGATGTAGGGGTGATGGACTGGTGGTCAGGATGTAGGGGTGATGGGCTGGTGGTCAGGATGTAGGGGTGATGGGCTGGTGGTCAGGATGTAGGGGTGATGGCCTGGTGGTCAGGATGTAGGGGTGATGGACTGGTGGTCAGGATGTAGGGGTGATGGACTGGTGGTCAGGATGTAGGGGTGATGGGCTGGTGGTCAGGATGTAGGGGTGATGGGCTGGTGGTCAGGATGTAGGGGTGATGGGCTGGTGGTCAGGATGTAGGGGTGATGGCCTGGTGGGTGGTCAGGATGTAGGGGTGATGGTAGTCAGGATGTAGGGGTGATGGGCTGGTGGTCAGGATGTAGGGGTGATGGGCTGGTGGTCAGGATGTAGGGGTGATGGGCTGGTGGTCAGGATTTAGGGGTGATGGGCTGGTGGTCAGGATTTAGGGGTGATGGGCTGGTGGTCAGGATGTAGGGGTGATGGGCTGGTGGTCAGGGTGTAGGGGTGAGGGGCTGGTGGTCAGGGTGTAGGGGTGAGGGGCTGGTGGTCAGGATGTAGGGGTGATGGGCTGGTGGTCAGGATGTAGGGGTGATGGGCTGGTGGTCAGGATTTAGGGGTGATGGGCTGGTGGTCAGGATTTAGGGGTGATGGGCTGGTGGTCAGGATGTAGGGGTGATGGGCTGGTGGTCAGGGTGTAGGGGTGATGGGCTGGTGGTCAGGGTGTAGGGGTGATGGGCTGGTGGTCAGGGTGTAGGGGTGATGGGCTGGTGGTCAGGATGTAGGGGTGATGGGCTGGTGGTCAGGATGTAGGGGTGATGGGCTGGTGGTCAGGGTGTAGGGGTGAGGGGCTGGTGGTCAGGGTGTAGGGGTGAGGGGCTGGTGGTCAGGGTGTAGGGGTGATGGGCTGGTGGTCAGGATGTAGGGGTGATGGGCTGGTGGTCAGGATGTAGGGGTGATGGGCTGGTGGTCAGGATGTAGGGGTGATGGGCTGGTGGTCAGGATTTAGGGGTGATGGGCTGGTGGTCAGGATTTAGGGGTGATGGGCTGGTGGTCAGGATTTAGGGGTGATGGGCTGGTGGTCAGGATGTAGGGGTGATGGGCTGGTGGTCAGGGTGTAGGGGTGATGGGCTGGTGGTCAGGGTGTAGGGGTGAGGGGCTGGTGGTCAGGGTGTAGGGGTGAGGGGCTGGTGGTCAGGATGTAGGGGTGATGGGCTGGTGGTCAGGATGTAGGGGTGATGGGCTGGTGGTCAGGATGTAGGGGTGATGGGCTGGTGGTCAGGATGTAGGGGTGATGGGCTGGTGGTCAGGGTGTAGGGGTGATGGGCTGGTGGTCAGGATGTAGGGGTGATGGGCTGGTGGTCAGGATGTAGGGGTGATGGGCTGGTGGTCAGGATGTAGGGGTGATGGGCTGGTGGTCAGGATGTAGGGGTGATGGCCTGGTGGTCAGGATGTAGGGGTGATGGCCTGGTGGGTGGTCAGGATGTAGGGGTGATGGTGGTCAGGATGTAGGGGTGATGGGCTGGTGGTCAGGATGTAGGGGTGATGGGCTGGTGGGTGGTCAGGATGTAGGGGTGATGGGCTGGTGGTCAGGGTGTAGGGGTGATGGGCTGGTGGTCAGGGTGTAGGGGTGATGGGCTGGTGGTCAGGGTGTAGGGGTGATGGGCTGGTGGTCAGGGTGTAGGGGTGATGGGCTGGTGGTCAGGATGTAGGGGTGATGGGCTGGTGGTCAGGGTGTAGGGGTGATGGGCTGGTGGTCAGGATTTAGGGGTGATGGGCTGGTATCTGATACTCCTGTGATAGGCAGTATATGATACCCCTAAAAGCATCACCATTGAGTTGTTAAAGAGACCCCACAGTGCCGAGGAGACACATTGATAAATCCTCCATCGTTATAGTTGGTATGGCAGTAAAGACACAAAGCGGTCCATTCAGTTCAGCCTCAGAGTGTCTGCGTTTAAATATCTGACCACAAATTGCCCAGGAATGTCTCATAGCACCAGGCCGTATTCATACCGCAATGGTTCTGTACCCACAGCGCCCTCCACAGTAAAGATCGGGTAGATTTTGGATGCTTTGATGAATATCTGGAAGACTCATTCTGAAAATGTCAGCTGAACAGACGATAACGAGGGGGGAGTCACATGTTGTGTGGATGGCACCCGGTGATATCAGAGTTTTCTTCTTCCAAACATCTGATCCATGATATCAGAACTGTGAACTTCCTAGAACACAGAACAATCGGCCGCCATCTGCTAATCGCTGGAAATGAATGTAGAGCTGTGAATTGGCAGAGGAACGGCGTTACTCACAGATCATTAGAGGATCTTCTGCTGCTGGAAATCCAGTTCAGAATATTCTGTCTGTCAGGTCCGGCTCTTTGCTCTCTATGCTGTATATCAATATAATGAAGTCAGCTGTCATTACTTCCTTCCTATTCTTCAATTTATCATCAGGTCAGTCCCGAGAAAATGTAGATGAGCTTGGAAGGTAAGACTGGAAAATGATCTGACACTCATCATCCTAGAATGAACATTACAGCTGAGACAGGACATATGCAGTATCCTCAGGGGTGGGGCTCTAGTCTCCTCAGGGGTGTGGTTCTAGTATACGCAGGGGTGGGGCTCTAGTCTCCTCAGGGGTGGGGAATTCAGTGGCAAAGACTATTCCAGATTATTCTGGTCTTTTGTAAGATATGAACAGCACACACACAGGCGATATTATTAAAGACATTGTGGGCCCACAATTACCTTCTCTTTTCTGGCTCATCGCATTAACATGAACATTTCTGCAACACCTGTCATTTCACATTGCATGCATTAACATGTTGTGGTGCTAAAAAAAATTGAATAGCACCCTAATGCAATGCCCCTCCTTCCCAGGCAGCAAATCTGACATAAACCAGAAAGAAGACGGATAAATCCAACCGCAGCTTGTCTATGGGATCATCTTCCACCCACATGGGTCCATCAGTGGAGGTTCTGCTAATCTATTGGATCATCTTCCACTCACATGGGTCCATCAGTGGAGGTTCTGCTAATCTATTGGATCATCTTCCACTCACATGGGTCCATCAGTGGAGGTTCTGCTAATCTATTGGATCATCTTCCACCCACATGGGTCCATCAGTGGAGGTTCTGCTAATCTATGGGATCATCTTCCACTCACATGGGTCCATCAGTGGAGGTTCTGCTAATCTTTTGGATCATCTTCAACCCTCATGGGTCCATCAGTGGAGGTTCTGCTAGTCTATGGGATCATCTTCCACCCACATGGGTCCATCAGTGGAGGTTCTGCTAATCTATTAGATCATCTTCCACTCACATGGGTCCATCAGTGGAGGTTCTGCTAATCTATTGGATCATCTTCCACTCACATGGGTCCATCAGTGGAGGTTCTGCTAATCTATTGGATCATCTTCCACCCACATGGGTCCATCAGTGGAGGTTCTGCTAATCTATGGGATCATCTTCCACTCACATGGGTCCATCAGTGGAGGTTCTGCTAATCTTTTGGATCATCTTCAACCCTCATGGGTCCATCAGTGGAGGTTCTGCTAGTCTATGGGATCATCTTCCACCCACATGGGTCCATCAGTGGAGGTTCTGCTAATCTATTAGATCATCTTCCACTCACATGGGTCCATCAGTGGAGGTTCTGCTAATCTATTGGATCATCTTCCACCCACATGGGTCCATCAGTGGAGGTTCTGCTAGTCTATTGGATCATCTTCCACCCACATGAGTCCGTCAGTGGAGGTTCTGCTAATCTTTTGGATCATCTTCAACCCTCATGGGTCCATCAGTGGAGGTTCTGCTAGTCTATTGGATCATCTTTCACCCACATGGGTCCGTCAGTGGAGGTTCTGCTAATCTTTTGGATCATCTTCAACCCTCATGGGTCCATCAGTGGAGGTTCTGCTAGTCTATGGGATCATCTTTCACCCACATGGGTCCATCAGTGGAGGTTCTGCTAGTCTATTGGATCATCTTCCACTCACATGGGTCCATCAGTGGAGGTTCTGCTAGTCTATTGGATCATCTTTCAGCCACATGGGTCCATCAGTGGAGGTTCTGCTAATCTATTAGATCATCTTCCACTCACATGGGTCCATCAGTGGAGGTTCTGCTAATCTATTGGATCATCTTCCACCCACATGGGTCCATCAGTGGAGGTTCTGCTAGTCTATTGGATCATCTTCCACCCACATGAGTCCGTCAGTGGAGGTTCTGCTAATCTTTTGGATCATCTTCAACCCTCATGGGTCCATCAGTGGAGGTTCTGCTAGTCTATTGGATCATCTTTCACCCACATGGGTCCATCAGTGGAGGTTCTGCTAATCTATTGGATCATCTTCCACTCACATGGGTCCATCAGTGGAGGTTCTGCTGGTCTATGGGATCATCTTCCACTCGCATGGGTCCATCAGTGGAGGTTCTGCTAGTCTATTGGATCATCTTCCACTCACATGGGTCCATCAGTGGAGGTTCTGCTAGTCTATTGGATCATCTTTCAGCCACATGGGTCCATCAGTGGAGGTTCTGCTAATCTATTGGATCATCTTCCACTCACATGGGTCCATCAGTGGAGGTTCTGCTGGTCTATGGGATCATCTTCCACTCACATGGGTCCATCAGTGGAGGTTCTGCTAGTCTATTGGATCCTCTTCCACCCACATGGGTCCATCAGTGGAGGTTCTGCTAATCTATTGGATCATCTTCCACCCACATGGGTCCATCAGTGGAGGTTCTGCTAGTCTATTGGATCATCTTCCACCCACATGGGTCCATCAGTGGAGGTTCTGCTAGTCTATTGGATCATCTTCCACCCACATGAGTCCGTCAGTGGAGGTTCTGCTAATCTTTTGGATCATCTTCAACCCTCATGGGTCCATCAGTGGAGGTTCTGCTAGTCTATTGGATCATCTTTCACCCACATGGGTCCATCAGTGGAGGTTCTGCTAATCTATTGGATCATCTTCCACTCACATGGGTCCATCAGTGGAGGTTCTGCTGGTCTATGGGATCATCTTCCACTCACATGGGTCCATCAGTGGAGGTTCTGCTAGTCTATTGGATCATCTTCCACTCACATGGGTCCATCAGTGGAGGTTCTGCTAGTCTATTGGATCATCTTTCAGCCACATGGGTCCATCAGTGGAGGTTCTGCTAATCTATTGGATCATCTTCCACTCACATGGGTCCATCAGTGGAGGTTCTGCTGGTCTATGGGATCATCTTCCACTCACATGGGTCCATCAGTGGAGGTTCTGCTAGTCTATTGGATCCTCTTCCACCCACATGGGTCCATCAGTGGAGGTTCTGCTAATCTATTGGATCATCTTCCACCCACATGGGTCCATCAGTGGAGGTTCTGCTAGTCTATTGGATCATCTTCCACCCACATGAGTCCGTCAGTGGAGGTTCTGCTAATCTTTTGGATCATCTTCAACCCTCATGGGTCCATCAGTGGAGGTTCTGCTAGTCTATGGGATCATCTTTCACCCACATGGGTCCATCAGTGGAGGTTCTGCTAGTCTATTGGATCATCTTCCACTCACATGGGTCCATCAGTGGAGGTTCTGCTAGTCTATTGGATCATCTTTCAGCCACATGGGTCCATCAGTGGAGGTTCTGCTAATCTATTAGATCATCTTCCACTCACATGGGTCCATCAGTGGAGGTTCTGCTAATCTATTGGATCATCTTCCACCCACATGGGTCCATCAGTGGAGGTTCTGCTAGTCTATTGGATCATCTTCCACCCACATGAGTCCGTCAGTGGAGGTTCTGCTAATCTTTTGGATCATCTTCAACCCTCATGGGTCCATCAGTGGAGGTTCTGCTAGTCTATTGGATCATCTTTCACCCACATGGGTCCATCAGTGGAGGTTCTGCTAATCTATTGGATCATCTTCCACTCACATGGGTCCATCAGTGGAGGTTCTGCTGGTCTATGGGATCATCTTCCACTCACATGGGTCCATCAGTGGAGGTTCTGCTAGTCTATTGGATCATCTTCCACTCACATGGGTCCATCAGTGGAGGTTCTGCTAGTCTATTGGATCATCTTTCAGCCACATGGGTCCATCAGTGGAGGTTCTGCTAGTCTATTGGATCATCTTCCACTCACATGGGTCCATCAGTGGAGGTTCTGCTAGTCTATTGGATCCTCTTCCACCCACATGGGTCCATCAGTGGAGGTTCTGCTAATCTATTGGATCATCTTCCACCCACATGGGTCCATCAGTGGAGGTTCTGCTAATCTATTGGATTATCTTCCACCCACATGGGTCCATCAGTGGAGGTTCTGCTAGTCTATTGGATCATCTTCCACCCACATGGGTCCATCAGTGGAGGTTCTGCTAGTCTATTGGATCATCTTCCACCCACATGAGTCCGTCAGTGGAGGTTCTGCTAATCTTTTGGATCATCTTCAACCCTCATGGGTCCATCAGTGGAGGTTCTGCTAGTCTATTGGATCATCTTTCACCCACATGGGTCCATCAGTGGAGGTTCTGCTAATCTATTGGATCATCTTCCACTCACATGGGTCCATCAGTGGAGGTTCTGCTGGTCTATGGGATCATCTTCCACTCACATGGGTCCATCAGTGGAGGTTCTGCTAGTCTATTGGATCATCTTCCACTCACATGGGTCCATCAGTGGAGGTTCTGCTAGTCTATTGGATCATCTTTCAGCCACATGGGTCCATCAGTGGAGGTTCTGCTAGTCTATTGGATCCTCTTCCACCCACATGGGTCCATCAGTGGAGGTTCTGCTAATCTATTGGATCATCTTCCACCCACATGGGTCCATCAGTGGAGGTTCTGCTAATCTATTGGATTATCTTCCACCCACATGGGTCCATCAGTGGAGGTTCTGCTAGTCTATTGGATCATCTTCCACCCACATGGGTCCATCAGTGGAGGTTCTGCTAGTCTATTGGATCATATTCCACTCACATGGGTCCATCAGTGCAGGTTCTGCTGGTCTATTGGATCATCTTCCACTCACATGGGTCCATCAGTGGAGGTTCTGCTGGTCTATGGGATCATCTTCCACTCACATGGGTCCATCAGTGGAGGTTCTGCTAGTCTATTGGATCCTCTTCCACCCACATGGGTCCATCAGTGGAGGTTCTGCTAGTCTATTGGATCATATTCCACTCGCATGGGTCCATCAGTGCAGGTTCTGCTGGTCTATGGGATTATCTTCCACCCAATAGAATCATCCATCAATAACCCTTTCATGACTAAGCCTATTTCTGACATTTGTTGCTTGCAAGTTAAAATCTGTATTTTTTTGCTAGAAAATTACATAGAACCCCCAAATATTATATATTTTTAGCAGAGATCCTAGAGAATAAAATGGCAATCGTTGCAATATTCTATGTCATACCGTATTTGCGCAGCGGTCTTTAAAACGCATTTTTTTTGTAATAAATACACTTTCATAAATTAAAAAAAATTAAACAGTAAAGTTAGCCCAATTTTTTTGTACAATGTGAAAGATGAAGTTACACTGAGTAAATAGATACCAAACATGTCACACTTTGAAATTGTGCACACTCGTGGAATGGCGACAAACTACAGTACCTAAAAATCTCCATAGGTGGCGCTTTAAAAATTTTTTTACGGTTACCCGGTTAGAGTTCCAGAGGAGGTCTAGTGCTAGAATTATTGCTCTCGCTCTGACGATCGCAGTGATACCTCACATGTGTGATTTGAACACCGTTTACATATGCGTAGCGCGACTTACGTGTGCATTTTCTTTGCTGCGCGAGCTCGCGGGGATGGAAGCGCTTTAAAAAAATTTCATTTTTTTTTCTTATTTCTTTTTTTTAATTTAATTTTTTTACATTGTCACTTTAAAAAAAAAAAAATTGATCACTTTTATTGCAGTCACAAGGAATGTAAACATCCCATGTGACAGTAATAGGAGGCGACAGGTCCTCTTTATGGGGGGATCTAAAAGACCCCAAATCCCTCCTTTGCACTGCAAAGTATTCAGATCGCTGAAGACGGAGATTATGAATACTGTCATTTTTATTAAAAATGGCGCCATCGGCAGACAAGTAAACCGGAAGTGACGTTGTGTTTACAGAAGGAAGACTGGATCGATGCCGTTTCTGGCTCAATCTAGCCGGCGGAAGTGCCGGATCGTCTCTCAGGTCTCCCGGTGGGACGGGAGGCCCGGGAAAAGCGCCGGAAGGTGGCAGGAGGGGGGCGTCCATTCTCGCTCCTCCAGGATAACAGCCGAGCGGCTTTTAGTCACATCAGTTGTTATGCCTAAAGAGTTGATCGCCCGCTCTAAAAAACGGTCCTGGGGCGATGCCTGCAGCTGCAGATCATCCTGGTATAACCCCCTAGATCTGAGGCCATATATGTACGTACGATCGGCGGGAATCTCCTTGGTCTGTCATAGGGAAATGGAAACACTGCAAACCTCTTTCATATCTCAGATGTTGTGAGATCATCCAATAGAAAGATAATGAAACTCCACACCAACCAATCAGAACTCCTCCATCACCAATTATTTATCAGTAGGAGGAAACCTGGGACACTATCCTGGGCTGTGGCTCAGCTATGAGTAAGCGTCAATTCGTGACGTGAAACGCGTTAGCCACCCTTCCCTGCATGCACACCATCTGCATTTGTTGTTTTGGATTTATGGATTTATTTTGAATTTGGATTTTTTACCTGAAATTTTGGAATAAATAACTGTCTATACAGAGTGCGGCAGTCCAGGGTTTCTTTTTCTCCCATGCATCAGTGCAGAGCCAGCACCTGTGTGAGTGACCGGGCGGAAGCAGCTATTTGGTGAATTCTCAAGCTTTTGAGCGGTACGTTTTTCCTTTCCCATGATTTCCTTCATCACAGAAAATACGCCAAAGAATAGGAAACAGGACTTCAAACCAAAACATTTGTAAGAAAGATATTGATCTAACACAAAGAAGCTCTCCACACGCCAATGGCATCACCTGGACCCCGAAGTATTGGAGAAATCGCTGCTGAGGCCTCACAGTGCCTGGAATCCGGATCCATGTGATGATATCGTTTCTGATTCACCTTCACCCGGCGCAGAGACCAGAGTGGGGGGGGACAGCTTGGAGCGAGGGGGGGACAGCTTGGAGCAGGGGGGGGGCAGCTTGGAGCAGGGGGGGGGCAGCTTGGAGCAGAGGGGGGGGACAGCTTGGAGCAGAGGGGGGGGACAGCTTGGAGCAGAGGGGGGGACAGCTTGGTGCAGGGGGGGGACAGCTTGGAGCAGGGGGGGACAGCTTGGAGCAGGGGGGGCAGCTTGGAGCAGAGGGGGGGGACAGCTTGGAGCAGGGGGGGGGACAGCTTGGTGCAGGGGGGGGACAGCTTGGTGCAGGGGGGGGGACAGCTTGGTGCAGGGGGGACAGCTTGGAGCAGGGGGGACAGCTTGGTGCAGGGGGGGGGGACAGCTTGGTGCAGGGGGGGGACAGCTTGGTGCAGGGGGGGACAGCTTGGTGCGGGGGGAGACAGCTTGGTGCGGGGGGAGACAGCTTGGAGCGGGGGGTGGGGACAGCTTGGAGCGGGGGGGTGGGGACAGCTTGGAGCGGGGGGTGGGGACAGCTTGGAGTGGGGGGTGGGGACAGCTTGGAGTGGGGGGGGCAGCTTGGAGTGGGGGGTGGGGACAGCTTGGAGTGGGGGGTGGGGACAGCTTGGAGCGGGGGGGGGGGGAGTCTTCATTATACAAAGATATCCATCTGCTATCATCTATCCTGACTCTGTTCACAAGAGCTTACAATCACCAGCACTCAGATTGTCTGGAATAGTCTAATTTGAGCCATACAATGTCCTCTTGTCCCAGAGTCCTCCATCTTTATATCATAGCCTCAGGTAGTCACATATTTCATACATGGCGGATCCGGAGTGATCTCAGTATAATCTGCGACTCGGTGAGATTCGTGGAATCAAACTAATCCCGCAAAATTATCAATTGCCACAAATTAAACTTTACCGACGTTCTGTTAGTTTAGCCAATATTTAATCCCAGAAATGTTTACAGGAAAGATAAAAGTTGATTCAACAAAGGAACAGAAAATGGCGTGAATGGCGCCGAGGACAACGAGGAATTCATATTAATTATAGAAGGAAAGACACGAGACGCAACGACCGGCAAACCCACCAACTCTGTATAGAGAGACCACGTCCTGTATATATATATATATATATATATATATATCGTCTAATAAACGAGTCAGTTAACAAAGTGCGAGGTGTTGGTGGTCTCCCCCGAGTCGTGTCTGGTGTGTGGGGGGGTTGGGGTCAGTGATCCCACCAAGATTCCAGGTAATCTTCACCCCCTAATCCTATCTTACAGCAGAGTGGCCAGCCAATAACCCCGACATGGCGCCGTTACATCCGGGTATTAAGAATGACTTTAAAAACATTTTATGGGGGAAACTCCTTATTATTATGCCGATTGCTCTCTCACCAAAAATCCCCCCCACACACACACAGATTCCACCTATTCACATACCCCCCCCCCCCACCACCACTCTTCACAAGTATGTGAGAGAGAAAGAGAGAGAGAGGGGGGGGGTAAGGGAGAGGGGGGTAAGGGGGGTAAGAGGGGTAAGAGTAAGGGAAGGTGAGAGAAAAAAAAGGTGTGTGAGAGAGAAGGGATGAGAGAGTGGGGGTGAGAGAGAGGGGTGTTGAGAGAGAGATAGGTGAAAGGGAAGGGAGTGAAAGAAGGGGGTAAGAGAGAGAGGGTGAGAGAGGGAGGAGGGGTGAGGTAAGAGAGATGGGGTGAAAAAGAGAGGGGGTGAGAGAGAGAGCGAGGGGGTGTGAGAGGGAGTTCAAAAAGGGGTAGTGTAAGAGAGAGAAAGTGGGGTCAGAAGTAGAGAGAGAGAGAGGGGGGCTAGGAGGGGGGGAAAAGAGAGAAAGGAGGGGAGAGTGAGGGGGAGGGTGAGAGAGAGGGGGATGAGAGAGAGGGGGTGAGAGAGAGGGGGGTGAGAGAGAGGGGGGTGAGAGAGAGAGGGGGTAAAAGGGGTAAGAGAAAGGGAAGGTGAGAGAAAAAAAGGGGTGTGAGAGAGAAGGGATGAGAGAGTGGGGGTGAGAGAGAGGGGTGTTGAGAGAGAGATAGGTGAAAGGGAAGGGAGTGAAAGAAGGGGGGTAAGAGAGAGAGGGTGTGAGAGAAAGGGAGAGAGAGAGAGGGAGAGAGAGAGGTGGGTGAGAGAGGGAGGAGGGGTGAGGTAAGAGATGGGGTGAGAGAGAGAGAGAGAGAGCAAGGGGGTGTGAGAGAGAGGGGGTAAAAGAGGGTGTGAGAGAGATAGAGAGAAGGAGGTAAAAGAGTTAAAAAAAAGAGAGGGAGTGCGAAAAGGGGTAGTGTAAGAGAGAGAAAGTGGGGTCAGAAGTAGAGAGAGAGGGGGCTGGGAGGGGGTAAAAGAGAGAGAGGAGGGGAGAGTGAGGGGGAGGGTAAGTGAGAGAGAGGGGGATGAGAGAAAGGGGGTGAGAGAGAGGGGGGAGGAGAAAGAGGGGGGTGAGAGAGAGAGGGGGTAAGGGAGAGGGGGTAAGAGGGGTAAGAGAAAGGGAAGGTGAGAGAAAAAAAGGGGTGTGAGAGAGAAGGGATGAGAGAGTGGGGGTGAGAGAGAGGGGTGTAAAAGAGGCTTAGAAAAAAGAGAGAGGGAGTGCGAAAAGGGGTAGTGTAATGCCGCGTACACACGATCATTATTCATGGTGGTTAAAAAACCGCCGTGAATAATGACAGGAAAAACGAGGGAACCGCTTGGTTCCCCACACACGGTCGTTTTTCCCGTCATTTTTTCTCTTGACGAGAAAAACGACCGTCTGTGGGCTCCGCGGCAGTGTTTTCCTATGGGAAAACTGCCGCGGAAAAAAAATGCTGGAAAAAACGACGAGAAAATTTAGAACATGTTCTAATTTTTCTCGTCGGTTTTTATGCAGTTTTTCTCGATGAGAAAAATGACATAAAGCCCACAGACGATCGTTTTTCTCGGTGAAATGAAAAAATGCAGTTTTTCTCGTCGAGAAAAGCGGTCGTGTGTACGCGGCATAAGAGAGAGAAAGTGGGGTCATAAGTAGAGAGAGAGAGAGAGGGGGCTGGGAGGGGGTAAAAGAGAGAAAGGAGGGGAGAGTGAGGGGGAGGGTGAGAGAGAGGGGGATGAGAGAGAGGGGTGAGAGAGAGAGGGGGTGAGATAGAGGGGGTAAGAGGGGTAAGAGAAAGGGAAGGTGAGAGAAAAAAAGGGTGTGAGAGAGAAGGGATGAGAGAGTAGGGATGAGAGAGTGGGGGTGAGAGAGAGGGGTGTTGAGAGAGAGATAGGTGAAAGGGAAGGGAGTGAAAGAAGGGGGTAAGAGAGAGAGGGTGTGAGAGAGAAGGAGGAGGGGTGAGGTAAGAGAGAGGGGGTGAAAAAGAGAGGGGTGAGAGAGAGAGAGGGGGGTGTGAGAGAGAGAGGGGTAAGAGAGAGAGAGGGGTAAGAGAGAGAGGGGGGTAAGAGGGTGTGAGAGAGAGGGTAAGAGAGGGGGTAAGAGAGAGAGAGAGAGAAAGAAGGAGTAAAAGAGGGTTAAAAAAAGAGAGAGGGAGTGAGAAAAGGGGTAGTGTAAGAGAGAGAAAGTGGGGTGAGAAGTAAAGAGAGAGAGAGAGAGAGGGGGTGAGAGGGAGAGGGGGTAAGAGGGGTAAGAGAAAGGGAAGGTGAGAGAAAAAAAGGGGTGTGAGAGAAGGGATGAGAGAGCTGGGGTGAGAGTGAGGGGTGTTGATAGAGAGATAGGTGAAAGGGAAGGGAGTGAAAGAAGGGGGAGAGATAGAGAGAGGGATAGAGAGAGAGAGGAGGGTTGAGGTAAGAGAGGGGGGGTATGAGAGAGAGGGCGAGGGGATGTGAAAGAGAGGGGGGTAAGAGAGGATGTGAGAGAGAGGGAGAAAGAGAGAGAGATGGTAAGAGAGAGAGAGAGGAGTAAAAGAGGGTTAAAAAAGAGAGGGAGTGAGAAAAATAGGATTTTTATAACAGCTTACCTGTAAAATCCTTTTCTTGGAGTACATGACGGGACACAGAGCGACATAGTCATTACTAATGGGTTATATAGATACCGTCAGGTGCTGGCACTGGCAACTTCCAAAACCGGAAGTACCCTCCCCTATATAAGCCCCTCCCATCCGGGAGCACCTCAGTTTTGTAGCAAAGCAATACGTGTCCCCAAAGAGGGGCGGGAGCTCTGTGTCCCGTGATGTACTCCAAGAAAAGGATTTTACAGGTAAGCTGTTATAAAAATCTTATTTTCTTTCTCGTACATCACGGGACACAGAGCGACTTAGTCATTACTAATGGGATGTCCTAAAGCAATGCCAAATGAGGGGGGGGATACACCATATATAAGCTGAGCGCTATCAGACATGAGGATCTTTTGCGGCCTGCAACACACTGCGCCCAAAGGCGACATCCTCCTGACTTCTAACGTCTACCTGGTAGAACCTAGTAAACGTGTGTACTGAAGACCATGTTGCGGCCTTACAGATTTGAGCCAGGGAGGCCTGGTGATGCACTGCCCATGAAGTTCCAACTGCTCTCGTGGAGTGCGCCCTAACTTTGAACGGAGGCGGTCTACTTCTCAAGCTATAGGCTTGTATTATGACCTGTCGAATCCACTTGGCTAAAGTAGATTTTGATGCTGCCTGACCCTTTCTGGGGCCTTCCGGCAGAATAAACAAAGTATCCGTTCTGCGAATCTGAGCAGTGGCTTTTAGATAAGCTTTAACTGCTCTTACTACATCCAAAGAATGCAATAACTTTTCCTCTACCGAAGTAGGTTTGGGGAAAAAAGAAGGAAGAACCACATCTTGGTTCAAATGAAACCTCGATACCACCTTAGGAAGAAAGGCTGGATGAGGACGTAACACTACTCTGTCCTTATGGACAACCAGATATGGCTCCTTACAGGACATAGCTGCTAATTCCGATACTCTTTTAGCCGAACAAACAGCTACTAAGAAAATCAATTTCCTGGTGAGAAGCACCAAGGAAATATGCTGTAATGGTTCAAATGGTTGTTTCTGTAGAACCGACAAAACCAAGTTTAGATCCCATGGACATATGGGAATACTAACCGGAGGACTAATACGCATCACTCCTTGTATAAAGGCTTTGACTAGTGAATGAGAAGCCAAGGGCCTTTGAAAAAATATTGACAAGGCCGAAATCTGACCCTTGATAGTACTCAAGGCAAGCTTCCTATCTACAGCCCATTGTAGGAAGTCCAGAATCCTACCTATTACGTATTTACGTGGATGCCATTTCCTGGCCTCACACCAGGCGATGTACGCCTTCCAGATTCTATAGTAGATCTGTAGTGATGAGCCGAACACCCCCGGGTTCGGTTCGCACCAGAACCCGCGAACGGACCGAAAGTTCGAACGAACATTAGAACCCTATTAAATACAATGGATGCGAACGTTCGAATTCTAAAGTGCTAATTATAACAACTATTATGCATGTTATTGTCATAAATAGGGTTTGGGAACCCGGGTTGTGCACCAGGGGACATGTATCAATGCAAAAAGAAGTTTTAAAAACGGTCGTTTTCCGGGAGCAGTCATTTTAATGATGCATAAAGTGAAAAAAAAAAAGTCAAATATTCCTTTAAATATCGTACCTGGGGGGTGTCTAAAGTATGCCTGTGAAGTGCCACGTGTTTCCCGTGTTTAGAACTGTCCCTGCACAAAATGACACTTCTAAAGGAAAAAAAAGCCATTTAAAACTGCTTGCGGCTTTAATGTAATGTCTGGTCCCGGTAATATGGATGAAAATCTTTGAGAAAAATGGCATAGCTACCCCATGACCCCCCCCTACCCCAGCCCATTACCAGCCCCTTTGGGTCTTGTATGGATATTAAGGGGAACCCCGCACATAAAATAAAAAAGGCCCTATATACTCTGAACAGCCGTATACAGGCGGTGCATACAAGACAGGGACTGTAGGTTTGTTCTTATGTAGAATCTGTTTGTAATTTTGAACAGGTACATTGTTGAAGTGTAGCTCCAGCCCAAAAATCTATTTTTAAACTTTTTGGAAAACATAGGTAAGGGTTATCACCCCTGTAACATTTGTTTTGCTGTCTGTGCCCCTGTTCAGAACATTTCACCTCACTTTCCGTCCCAATGACAACTGTTTTTGAAATGTGGTGTTTTTCTTGAAACAAGGATTGGTGATAAAGCATCAGTACAGAGGAGACACCTTTCTCCCATATTTATTCTTACAGGAGAGAATTTTCCTTCCTAGGGGTAGATTTCCTCTCACTTCCTGTTGTCTTCTTTCGTTTGCAAGTAGGAGTCGTTTGTAAGTTGGATGTTTGAAAGTAGGGACCTGCCGTATATACTCTGCAGAAATAGGCCCCTTAGTTGTTGGTGTTGGCACAACACTGTAAGCACTCAGTTACTCTTGGTGGGTGCTGGAACGCCCTGCTGTCAACTATTATATCAGGAATTTTAATTACATATAATTGTTGAACAGTGGTAGTAAAAATTGGGCCTTTGATGGTGGTGCTAGTGCCACAACACTGTAAGCCCTGACAGTTACTCTTGGTGGGCGCAGCAATGGGCCCTGCTGTGAATTATTAGATCAAGAATTGTAATTACATGCCCCTTTTGAACAGGGGCTGAAAAATTGGGCCTTTCGTGGTGGTGGTGGTGGTGGCGTTGCCACAAGACTGTAAGCCCTCAGAGTTACTCTTGGTGGGTGCAGCAATGGACCCTGCTGTGAATTATTAGATCAAGAATTGTAATTGCATGCCCCTGTTGAACAGGGGCTGAAAAATTGGGCCTTAGGCACTGGTGGCACAACACTACAACCCCTCACAGATACTGTACTTGGAGCACAGCAATGAGCCCTGTTGCAAAGTATTGCTTCAAAAATTGTAATGACACGCCCCTGTTAAACAGGGGCTGAAAAATTGGGCCTTAGGCACTGGTGCCACAACACTCCAACCCCTCACAGATACTGTACTTGGAGCACAGCAATGAGCCCTATGGCAAATTATTGCTAAAAAAATTGTAATTACACGCCCCTGTAAAACAGGGGCTGAAAAATTGGGCCTTAGCCACTGGTGGTGGCACCCATAAACAAAAATGATCTTCCAAGCTATCATCATCAATCGTATCATTGAGGACTCGGAGGAGGAGGATAGCCAGTCAACATAACAGCACAGGCACTCAGCATCAGCATCAGTCTTGAAGGGATGTGACATGTTAAAATCAATTAGTCTGTTATATCAGCATCAGGTGTGTGGTAGCTGGTGGTGATCCAAGACTGGTTCATCTTGATGAAAGTCAGTCGATCAACCGAGTCGGTGGACAGGCGCACCCTGTGATCCGTGACAAATCCTCCAGCAGCACTGAATGTGCGTTCCGAAAGAACGCTGGATGCAGGACAGGCCAGTAGCTCAATTGCATACTGTGCAAGCTCTGGCCAGTGATCCATCCTCAAGACCCAGTAAGCCAGAGGATTTTCGGTGGGGAAGGTGTCCAAGTCTGACCTTGCCCCTAGATATTCCTGCACCATGTTTATCAGACGCTGGCGATGGTTGCTGGAACCGATCATACTTTGGGGCTGCGGACTAAAGAATTGTCTGAACGCATCGGTCAGACGGCCACCTTCCCCACCGCTCCTTCTTTGACTGGCCGAAGCCTCAGCAACTCGTTGTCCAGGACTAGTGATGAGCCGAACACCCCCGGGTTCGGTTCGCACCAGAACCCGCGAACGGACCGAAAGTTCGAACGAACATTAGAACCCTATTAAATACAATGGATGCGAACGTTCGAATTCTAAAGTGCTAATTATAACAACTATTATGCATGTTATTGTCCTAAAAAGGGTTTGGGAACCCAGGTTCTGCACCAGGGGACATGTATCAATGCAAAAAGAAGTTTTAAAAACGGTCGTTTTTCGGGAGCAGTCATTTTAATGATGCATAAAGTGAAAAAAAAAAAGTCAAATATTCCTTTAAATATCGTACCTGGGGGGTGTCTAAAGTATGCCTGTGAAGTGCCACGTGTTTCCCGTGTTTAGAACTGTCCCTGCACAAAATGACACTTCTAAAGGAAAAAAAAGCCATTTAAAACTGCTTGCGGCTTTAATGTAATGTCTGGTCCCGGTAATATGGATGAAATTCTTTAAGAAAAATGGCATAGCTACCCCATGACCCCCCCCCCCCACCCCAGCCCATTACCAGCCCCTTTGGGTCTTGTATGGATATTAAGGGGAACCCCGCACATAAAATAAAAAAGGCCCTATATACTCTGAACAGCCCTATACAGGCGGTGCATACAAGACAGGGACTGTAGGTTTGTTCTTATGTAGAATCTGTTTGTAATTTTGAACAGGTACATTGTTGAAGTGTAGCTCCAGACCAAAAATCTATTTTTAAACTTTTTGGAAAACATAGGTAAGGGTTATCACCCCTGTAACATTTGTTTTGCTGTCTGTGCCCCTGTTCAGAACATTTCACCTCACTTTCCGTCCCAATGACAACTGTTTTTGAAATGTGGTGTTTTTCTTGAAACAAGGATTGCTGATAAAGCATCAGTACAGAGGAGACACCTTTCTCCCATATTTATTCTTACAGGAGAGAATTTTCCTTCCTAGTGGTAGATTTCCTCTCACTTCCTGTTGTCTTCTTGCGTTTGCAAGTAGGAGTCGTTTGTAAGTTGGATGTTTGAAAGTAGGGACCTGCCGTATATACTCTGCAGAAATAGGCCCCTTAGTTGTTGGTGTTGGCACAACACTGTAAGCACTCACAGTTACTCTTGGTTGGTGCTGGAACGCCCTGCTGTCAACTATTATATCAGGAATTTTAATTACATATAATTGTTGAACAGTGGTAGTAAAAATTGGGCCTTTGATGGTGGTGCTGGTGCCACAACACTGTAAGCCCTGACAGTTACTCTTGGTGGGTGCAGCAATGGGCCCTGCTGTGAATTATTAGATCAAGAATTGTAATTACATGCCCCTGTTGAACAGGGGCTGAAAAATTGGGCCTTAGGCACTGGTGGCACAACACTGCAACCCCTCACAGATACTGTACTTGGAGCACAGCAATGAGCCCTGTTGCAAAGTATTGCTTCAAAAATTGTAATGACACGCCCCTGTTAAACAGGGGCTGAAAAATTGGGCCTTAGGCACTGGTGGCACAACACTGCAACTCCTCACAGATACTGTACTTGGAGCACAGCAATGAGCCCTGTTGCAAAGTATTGCTTCAAAAATTGTAATGACACGCCCCTGTTAAACAGGGGCTGAAAAATTGGGCCTTAGGCACTGGTGGCACAACACTGCAACTCCTCACAGATACTGTACTTGGAGCACAGCAATGAGCCCTGTTGCAAAGTATTGCTTCAAAAATTGTAATGACACGCCCCTGTTAAACAGGGGCTGAAAAATTGGGCGTTAGGCACTGGTGGCGGCACCCATAAACAAAAATGATCTTCCAAGCTATCATCATCAATCGTATCATTGAGGACTCGGAGGAGGAGGATAGCCAGTCAACATAACAGCACAGGCACTCAGCATCAGCATCAGTCTTGAAGGGATGTGACATGTTAAAATCAATTAGTCTGTTATATCAGCATCAGGTGTGTGGTAGCTGGTGGTGATCCAAGACTGGTTCATCTTGATGAAAGTCAGTCGATCAACCGAGTCGGTGGACAGGCGCACCCTGTGATCCGTGACAAATCCTCCAGCAGCACTGAATGTGCGTTCCGAAAGAACGCTGGATGCAGGACAGGCCAGTAGCTCAATTGCATACTGTGCAAGCTCTGGCCAGTGATCCATCCTCAAGACCCAGTAAGCCAGAGGATTTTCGGTGGGGAAGGTGTCCAAGTCTGACCTTGCCCCTAGATATTCCTGCACCATGTTTATCAGACGCTGGCGATGGTTGCTGGAACCGATCATACTTTGGGGCTGCGGACTAAAGAATTGTCTGAACGCATCGGTCAGACGGCCACCTTCCCCACCGCTCCTTCTTTGACTGGCCGAAGCCTCAGCAACTCGTTGTCCAGGACCAGGAGTTTGCAACCTCCCAGTCTCTGGGAACGCGTTGCACAGACCTTTCTGCAAGGCCTCCCGGAGTTGTCTCATCCTCTGCTCCCTCTGCGACGGTAACATAAGGTCCGCAACCTTACCCTTGTACCGTGGATCAAGGAGAGTGGCCAGCCAGTAATGGTCCCTCTCCTTGATCCGAAGAATACGAGGATCCTTCCGCAGACTTTGCAGGATCAGGGAGGCCATGCAGCGTAGGTTTGCTGAGGCATTCGCTCCGGAGTCCTCTGGGTCACTAAGGACGACATGATCCGCAGCCACCTCCTCCCAGCCACGTACAAGTCCACTGGTTTCTTGGGACTGTAAATCATCCCTAAAAGACTGCTGCTGATGATGCTGAGTGCCAGCCTCCACCTCCATGCTGACACAATCCTCCTCCTCCTCCTCCTCCTCCTCCTCCTCCTCTTCCTGTGCGATGGGTGGGACAGAAGGAACACTGTCTGGGTAAAGGGGGCCTTGAGAGGCAAGGAAGTCCTCCTCTTCCTGCCTCTGTTCTGCCTCAAGTGCCCTGTCCATTATTCCACGCAGCGTGTGCTCCAACAGGTGGACAAGAGGTACAGTGTCACTGATGCATGCACTGTCACTGCTCACCATCCTCGTGGCCTCCTCAAATGGTGCCAGGACAGTGCATGCATCCCTGATCATGCCCCACTGGCGTGGAGAAAAAAAACCAAGCTCCCCTGACCCTGTCCTGGTGCCGTAGTCGCACAGGTACTCATTGATGGCCCTCTGCTGCGTGTGCAGCCGCTGCAGCATGGCCAACGTTGAGTTCCACCTGGTGGGCATGTCACATATAAGGCGGTTCTTGGGCAGGTTCAACTCCTTTTGCAGCTCAGCCAGGCGAGCACTGGCATTATAAGATCTGCGGAAATGCACACAGACTTTCCTGGCCTGCCTCAGGACATCCTGTAAGCCCGGGTACCTGCCCAAGAAGCGCTGCACCACCAGGTTAAGGACGTGAGCCACACAGGGCACATGGGTCAGTTGTCCCTGTCGGAGGGCGGAGAGGAGGTTGGTGCCATTGTCGCAAACCACCATTCCTGGCTTAAGCTGGCGTGGTGTCAACCACCTCTCGGCCTGGCCCTGCAGAGCAGACAGGACCTCTGCCCCAGTGTGGCTTCTGTCCCCCAAACACACCAGCGCAAGCACGGCATGGCATCTTTTTGCCTGCGTACTTGCGTAGCCCCGTGAACGGCTACGGAGCACCGCTGGTTCATAGGACAAACCACAGGAAGAGGCCATGGAGGAAGAAGAAGAGGAGGGGGTGGAGGAGAGAGGTGTGTCACAACCAGTAGTAGCATTTTGGAGGCGTGGCG
Organism: Rana muscosa; assembly: GCA_029206835.1. Lineage (NCBI taxonomy): Eukaryota > Metazoa > Chordata > Amphibia > Anura > Ranidae > Rana > Rana muscosa. The sequence continues at coordinate 501,193,479 of CM055127.1, forward strand.
GTGGGACAACCTCCAACACTACTGCACCTTGTCCTGAATCCTTCCCAGCTGCCAAAAGAGTGACCCAATGGGCCGTGAAAGAAAGGTAACGTCCCTGTCCATGCCTGCTGGACCATGAGTCAGCGGTAATATGCACCTTACCGCTGACCGCCCTGTCCAGCGAGGCCAAGACATTGCCTTCCACATGCCGGTAGAGAGCCGGAATAGCCTTCCGTGAGAAAAAGTGGCGTTTGGGAACCTGCCACTGAGGAACCGCACATTGCACAAACTCACGGAAGGGGGCCGAGTCTACCAACTGAAAAGGCAGCAGTTGAAGCGCTAGCAATTTAGCCAAGCTAGCATTCAACCGCTGGGCATGTGGATGGCTGGGAGTGAACTTCTTTCGACGGTCCAGCAGCTGGGGCAGGGAAATTTGCCTGCTAGAATCGGACGTCGGTGTACTGCTAGCAGAGTGGGCGCAAGTACTTGGCTGTGACACACCTAATTCTACACCTTCATTCCTCTCAGTGCATGTTTCAGAGAGGACTGAAGTTATAGTGGGGTTGGAGATCCCAGCTGATGCGGTGCAAGGAGAGGTCCGCTTTGTTCTTTGGTGTGGGTCTTTGAGGTAGGCTTGCCAACGAGCTGCATGGCAGGTCAACATATGTCTGGTCAGGCATGTGGTACCCAAGCGGCTGATGTTTTGGCCACGCGATATACGCTTGAGACATATGTTGCAAACAGCAGCTGTGCGATCTGATGCACTCGCCTCAAAAAAGGCCCACACCAAAGAACTTTTTGAATGACGGGCAGAGGCAGCGCCCTGCACAGGCGGAGCTCTGCGGTGTGATTCCGTCGGTGTACTGCCCTTACGCTGGCCACCAAAGGGCATCCTGCCTCGTTGGAGATGTGCCTCCTCCTCATCCTCCTCCTCCTCCTCTCTCCTATTAGGCACCCACGTGGAGTCAGTGACCTCATCATCCCCTCCCTCCTCATCACTGGAGCCAATCTGGCAGTATGCTGCAGCTGCTGGAACATGACTGCCAGATTGGTGTCCTTCTTGAGCATCCCCTCTGTCTGCTCTCACGCTACTGCCTTCCTCTAGCTGGGTTTCATCATCAGACCCTTCGAAACGCTGGGCATCCTCCTGGAGCATGTACCCAACACTGTGCTGAAACAGTTCGGGGGACTCCTCAGGAGGAGGACATGGTGGGTCTAGGGAAGGAGTGACTGATGATTTGTCTGACATTGATACCAGGGAAGACGACGCTTTGGCAGCTGCTTTTCCAGTACCCTGAGCCTGGGTGAGAGAGGATGAGGAGGAGGAGGAGGGCTTGGTCATCCACTCTACCAAGTCTTCGGCATGATGTGGCTCAACATGTCCAGCTGCCGAAAAGAAGGACAAGCGTGTCCCATGGCCATGTGCTGATGACAATGCACCGCGTCCACGACCAGCACTGTTGCCCCCAGACACAGAGCCTGCTTGCCCTCTTTTATTGCCTCCTGACTGTCTGCCTCTCCTTGTTTGCCTTCCAGACATTCTAATAGATGGCCTGCAGGGAGATGGGAAAAAAGCAATAAGGGCTACCTTCAGGTGTCCTTCTCTGTCCCTTGAAACAAGGACTTGCAGAGTGAAATAAACTGACACTCTCCCTACCTACAGTTTTCTGTCCCTAGAAAAAATGTTTTTTTTAATCACAATATAGCACAAGGACAATTCACTCACTGTCCTTACAGGTCCCTGGAAACAAGGACTTGCAGAGTGAAAGAAAAAAAACACTCTCCCTACCTACAGTTTTCTGTCCCTAGAAAAAATGTTTTTTTTAATCACAATATAGCACAAGGACAATTCACTCACTGTCCTTACAGGTCCCTGGAAACAAGGACTTGCAGAGTGAAAGAAAAAAAACACTCTCCCTACCTACAGTTTTCTGTCCCTAGAAAAAATGTTTTTTTTAATCACAATATAGCACAAGGACAATTCACTCACTGTCCTTACAGGTCCCTGGAAACAAGGACTTTCAGAGTGAAAGAAAAAAAACACTCTCCCTACCTACAGTTTTCTGTCCCTAGAAAAAATGTTTTTTTTAATCACAATATAGCACAAGGACAATTCACTCACTGTCCTTACAGGTCCCTGGAAACAAGGACTTGCAGAGTGAAATAAACTGACACTCTCCCTACCTACAGTTTTCTGTCCCTAGAATAAATGTTTTTTTTAAGCACAATATAGCACAAGGACAATTCACTCACTGTCCTTACAGGTCCCTGGAAACAAGGACTTGCAGAGTGAAAGAAAAAAAACACTCTCCCTACCTACAGTTTTCTGTCCCTAGAAAAAATGTTTTTTTTAAGCACAATATAGCACAAGGACAATTCACTCACTGTCCTTACAGGTCCCTGGAAACAAGGACTTGCAGAGTGAAAGAAAAAAAACACTCTCCCTACCTACAGTTTTCTGTCCCTAGAAAAAATGTTTTTTTTAATCACAATATAGCACAAGGAGAATTCACTCACTGTCCTTCCAGGTCCCTGGAAACAAGGACTTGCAGAGTGAAATAAACTGACACTCTCCCTACCTACAGTTTTCTGTCCCTAGAATAAATGTTTTTTTTAAGCACAATATAGCACAAGGACAATTCACTCACTGTCCTTAGAGGTCCCTGGAAACAAGGACTTGCAGAGTGAAAGAAAAAAAACACTCTCCCTACCTACAGTTTTCTGTCCCTAGAAAAAATGTTTTTTTTAATCACAATATAGCACAAGGACAATTCACTCACTGTCCTTCCAGGTCCCTGGAAACAAGGACTTGCAGAGTGAAATAAACTGACACTCTCCCTACCTACAGTTTTCTGTCCCTAGAATAAATGTTTTTTTTAAGCACAATATAGCACAAGGACAATTCACTCACTGTCCTTAGAGGTCCCTGGAAACAAGGACTTGCAGAGTGAAAGAAAAAAAACACTCTCCCTACCTACAGTTTTCTGTCCCTAGAATAAATGTTTTTTTAAGCACAATATAGCACAAGGACAATTCACTCACTGTCCTTCCAGGTCCCTGGAAACAAGGACTTGCAGAGTGAAAGAAAAAAAACACTCTCCCTACCTACAGTTTTCTGTCCCTAGAAAAAATGTTTTTTTTAATCACAATATAGCACAAGGACAATTCACTCACTGTCCTTACAGGTCCCTGGAAACAAGGACTTGCAGAGTGAAAGAAAAAAAACACTCTCCCTACCTACAGTTTTCTGTCCCTAGAAAAAATGTTTTTTTTAATCACAATATAGCACAAGGACAATTCACTCACTGTCCTTACAGGTCCCTGGAAACAAGGACTTGCAGAGTGAAAGAAAAAAAACACTCTCCCTACCTACAGTTTTCTGTCCCTAGAAAAAATGTTTTTTTTAAGCACAATATAGCACAAGGACAATTCACTCACTGTCCTTAGAGGTCCCTGGAAACAAGGACTTGCAGAGTGAAAGAAAAAAAACAAACACTCTCCCTACCTACAGTTTTCTGTCCCTAGAAAAAATGTTTTTTTTAAGCACAATATAGCACAAGGACAATTCACTCACTGTCCTTCCAGGTCCCTGGAAACAAGGACTTGCAGAGTGAAAGAAAAAAAACACTCTCCCTACCTACAGTTTTCTGTCCCTAGAAAAAATGTTTTTTTTAATCACAATATAGCACAAGGACAATTCACTCACTGTCCTTACAGGTCCCTGGAAACAAGGACTTGCAGAGTGAAAGAAACTGACACTCTCCCTACCTACAGTTTTCTGTCCCTAGAATAAATGTTTTTTTAAGCACAATATAGCACAAGGACAATTCACTCACTGTCCTTCCAGGTCCCTGGAAACAAGGACTTGCAGAGTGAAAGAAAAAAAACACTCTCCCTACCTACAGTTTTCTGTCCCTAGAATAAATGTTTTTTTTAATCACAATATAGCACAAGGACAATTCACTCACTGTCCTTCCAGGTCCCTGGAAACAAGGACTTGCAGAGTGAAATAAACTGACACTCTCCCTACCTACAGTTTTCTGTCCCTAGAATAAATGTTTTTTTTAAGCACAATATAGCACAAGGACAATTCACTCACTGTCCTTAGAGGTCCCTGGAAACAAGGACTTGCAGAGTGAAAGAAAAAAAACACTCTCCCTACCTACAGTTTTCTGTCCCTAGAAAAAATGTTTTTTTTAAGCACAATATAGCACAAGGACAATTCACTCACTGTCCTTCCAGGTCCCTGGAAACAAGGACTTGCAGAGTGAAAGAAAAAAAACACTCTCCCTACCTACAGTTTTCTGTCCCTAGAAAAAATGTTTTTTTTAAGCACAATATAGCACAAGGACAATTCACTCACTGTCCTTCCAGGTCCCTGGAAACAAGGACTTGCAGAGTGAAAGAAAAAAAACACTCTCCCTACCTACAGTTTTCTGTCCCTAGAAAAAATGTTTTTTTTAATCACAATATAGCACAAGGACAATTCACTCACTGTCCTTACAGGTCCCTGGAAACAAGGACTTGCAGAGTGAAAGAAACTGACACTCTCCCTACCTACAGTTTTCTGTCCCTAGAATAAATGTTTTTTTAAGCACAATATAGCACAAGGACAATTCACTCACTGTCCTTCCAGGTCCCTGGAAACAAGGACTTGCAGAGTGAGAGAAACTGACACTGTCCCTACCTACAGTTTTCTGTCCCTAGAATAAATGTTTTTTTTAAGCACACTATAGCACAAGCACAAAACACACTGACACTCTCCCTACCTATCCTTCTCTTTCCCTAAACTAAAGGAATCCAGGTTAAGCAAGAAAGAAATAACAGTCACTGTCCCTGCCTATGCTGCTCTATCCCTGCTCCGGAACACACTACACTAGGCCGCCGTGCTGGCGGCCTTTTATAGTGTGGGGCGTGTACTAAACACCCTCAGCAATAATTGGCCACAGGCATCCTGCCTGTGGCCAATCATTGCTCTCCTCGCTGCCGGCGCTGTGATTGGCCAAGCATGCGGGGTCACAGTGCATGCTTGGCCAATCACAGCGCCTGGATGACACTGCGATGGCGTAGTGCATTGTGGGCCGTTCGCGTCACTCGAATTTGGCGCGAACGGCCCAAATCGTTCGATCTTCGTCGAACGATCGAACAGCCGATGTTCGAGTCGAACGTATGTTCGACTCGAACACGAAGCTCATCCCTATCCAGGACCAGGAGTTTGTAACCTCCCAGTCTCTGGGAACGCGTTGCACAGACCTTTCTGCAAGGCCTCCCGGAGTTGTCTCATCCTCTGCTCCCTCTGCGACGGTAACATAAGGTCCGCAACCTTACCCTTGTACCGTGGATCAAGGAGAGTGGCCAGCCAGTAATGGTCCCTCTCCTTGATCCGAAGAATACGAGGATCCTTCCGCAGACTTTGCAGGATCAGGGAGGCCATGCAGCGTAGGTTTGCTGAGGCATTCGCTCCGGAGTCCTCTGGGTCACTAAGGACGACATGATCCGCAGCCACCTCCTCCCAGCCACGTACAAGTCCACTGGTTTCTTGGGACTGTAAATCATCCCTAAAAGACTGCTGCTGATGATGCTGAGTGCCAGCCTCCACCTCCATGCTGACACAATCCTCCTCCTCCTCCTCCTCCTCCTCCTCCTCCTCTTCCTGTGCGATGGGTGGGACAGAAGGAACACTGTCTGGGTAAAGGGGGCCTTGAGAGGCAAGGAAGTCCTCCTCTTCCTGCCTCTGTTCTGCCTCAAGTGCCCTGTCCATTATTCCACGCAGCGTGTGCTCCAACAGGTGGACAAGAGGTACAGTGTCACTGATGCATGCACTGTCACTGCTCACCATCCTCGTGGCCTCCTCAAATGGTGCATGGAAGAAGAAGAGGAGGGGGTGGAGGAGAGAGGTGTGTCACAACCAGTAGTAGCATTTTGGAGGCGTGGCGGTGGGACAACCTCCAACACTACTGCACCTTGTCCTGCATCCTTCCCAGCTGCCAAAAGAGTGACCCAATGGGCCGTGAAAGAAAGGTAACGTCCCTGTCCATGCCTGCTGGACCATGAGTCAGCGGTAATATGCACCTTACCACTGACCGCCCTGTCCAGCGAGGCCAAGACATTGCCTTCCACATGCCGGTAGAGAGCCGGAATAGCCTTCCGTGAGAAAAAGTGGCGTTTGGGAACCTGCCACTGAGGAACCGCACATTGCACAAACTCACGGAAGGGGGCCGAGTCTACCAACTGAAAAGGCAGCAGTTGAAGCGCTAGCAATTTAGCCAAGCTAGCATTCAACCGCTGGGCATGTGGATGGCTGGGAGTGAACTTCTTTCGACGGTCCAGCAGCTGGGGAAGGGAAATTTGCCTGCTAGAATCGGACGTCGGTGTACTGCTAGCAGAGTGCCCGCAAGTACTTGGCTGTGACACACCTAATTCTACACCTTCATTCCTCTCAGTGCATGTTTCAGAGAGGACTGAAGGTATAGTGGGGTTGGAGATCCCAGCTGATGCGGTGCAAGGAGAGGTCCGCTTTGTTCTTTGGTGTGGGTCTTTGAGGTAGGCTTGCCAACGAGCTGCATGGCAGGTCAACATATGTCTGGTCAGGCATGTGGTACCCAAGCGGCTGATGTTTTGGCCACGCGATATACGCTTGAGACATATGTTGCAAACAGCAGCTGTGCGATCTGATGCACTAGCCTCAAAAAAGGCCCACACCAAAGAACTTTTTGAATGACGGGCAGAGGCAGCGCCCTGCACAGGCGGAGCTCTGCGGTGTGATTCCGTCGGTGTACTGCCCTTACGCTGGCCACCAAAGGGCATCCTGCCTCGTTGGAGATGTGCCTCCTCCTCATCCTCCTCCTCCTCCTCTCTCCTATTAGGCACCCACGTGGAGTCAGTGACCTCATCATCACCTCCCTCCTCATCACTGGAGGCAATCTGGCAGTATGCTGCAGCTGCTGGAACATGACTGCCAGATTGGTGTCCTTCTTGAGCATCCCCTCTGTCTGCTCTCACGCTACTGCCTTCCTCTAGCTGGGTTTCATCATCAGACCCTTCGAAACGCTGGGCATCCTCCTGGAGCATGTACCCAACACTGTGCTAAAACAGTTCGGGGGACTCCTCAGGAGGAGGACATGGTGGGTCTAGGGAAGGAGTGACTGATGATGAGTCTGACATTGATACCAGGGAAGAGGACGCTTTGGCAGCTGCTTTTCCAGTACCCTGAGCCTGGGTGAGAGAGGATGAGGAGGAGGAGGAGGGCTTGGTCATCCACTCTACCAAGTCTTCGGCATGATGTGGCTCAACATGTCCAGCTGCCGAAAAGAAGGACAAGCGTGTCCCATGGCCATGTGCTGATGACAATGCACCGCGTCCACGACCAGCACTGTTGCCCCCAGACACAGAGCCTGCTTGCCCTCTTTTATTGCCTCCTGACTGTCTGCCTCTCCTTGTTTGCCTTCCAGACATTCTAATAGATGGCCTGCAGGGAGATGGGAAAAAGCAATAAGGGCTACCTTCAGGTGTCCTTCTCTGTCCCTTGAAACAAGGACTTTGACAGTGAAAGAAACTGACACTCTCCCTACCTACAGTTTTCTGTCCCTAGAAAAAATGTTTTTTTTAAAGCACAATTTAGCACAAGGAGAATTCACTCACTGTCCTTCCAGGTCCCTGGAAACAAGGACTTTGACAGTGAAAGAAACTGACACACTCTCCCTACCTACAGTTTTCTGTCCCTAGAAAAAATGTTTTTTTTAAGCACAATTTAGCACAAGGAGAATTACCTCACTGTCCTTCCAGGTCCCTGGAAACAAGGACTTTGACAGTGAAAGAAACTGACACACTCTCCCTACCTACAGTTTTCTGTCCCTAGAAAAAATGTTTTTTTTAAGCACAATTTAGCACAAGGAGAATTACCTCACTGTCCTTCCAGGTCCCTGGAAACAAGGACTTTGACAGTGAAAGAAACTGACACTCTCCCTACCTACAGTTTTCTGTCCCTAGAAAAAATGTTTTTTTTAAGCACAATTTAGCACAAGGAGAATTCACTCACTGTCCTTCCAGGTCCCTGGAAACAAGGACTTTGACAGTGAAAGAAACTGACACACTCTCCCTACCTACAGTTTTCTGTCCCTAGAAAAAATGTTTTTTTTAAGCACAATATAGCACAAGCACAAAACACACTGACACTCTCCCTACCTATCCTTCTCTTTCCCTAAACTAAAGGAATCCAGGTTAAGCAAGAAAGAAATAAAATTCACTGTCCCTGCCTATGCTTCTCTTTCCCTGCTCCGGAACACACTACACTAGGCCGCCGTGCTGGCGGCCTTTTATAGTGTGGGGCGTGTACTAAACCCCCTCAGCAATAATTGGCCACAGGCATCCTGCCTGTGGCCAATCATTGCTCTCCTCGCTGCCGGCGCTGTGATTGGCCAAGCATGCGGGGTCACAGTGCATGCTTGGCCAATCACAGCGCCTGGATGACACTGCGATGGCGTAGTGCATTGTGGGCCGTTCGCGTCACTCGAATTTGGCGCGAACGGCCCAAATCGTTCGATCTTCGTCGAACGATCGAACAGCCGATGTTCGAGTCGAACGTATGTTCGACTCGAACACGAAGCTCATCCCTATAGATCTGCCTGGATACCGGTTTCCTGGCATTGATCATGGTAGACACCACAGCATTAGAGAGCCCTCTCTTTTTTAGAATGTGGGCTTCAATAGCCAGGCCGTCAAACCTAGGGCTGGTAAGGAAGGGTGGTATATCGGTCCTTGCGAAAGCAGGTCCGGACGATGTGGGAGGGTCCAAGGACTCCCCACAGACATTTTTACAATCTCCGCGTACCATGCTCTTCGGGGCCACGCTGGAGCCACCGGAATCACTGGTTTCTTTTCTACCCTGATTCTGCGGAGTAATCGAGGTAACAATTGTGGCGGTGGGAATGCATATATCAGCTTGAACTGATCCCAAGGGAACACTAGGGCATCCGAGCCGCAAGCTAGGGGATCCCTTGTCCAAGAGACAAACCTGTCCACCTTTGCGTTGAATCTGGATGCTAGCAGATCTACATCCGGTGTTCCCCACCGCTGACATATTGTCCAGAAAACCTCGGGATGAAGGGACCATTCCCCTGGGCATAATTGTTGGCGACTTAGAAAGTCCGCCTTCCAATTCTCCACCCCTGGAATGAATACCGCAGATATGGCTGGGACATATCTTTCTGCCCATCTCAGGATGTAATTTACTTCCCTTTGGGCTGCACGACTCCTGGTGCCCCCCTGACGATTGATATATGCCACTGCTGTGGCATTGTCTGATTGAACTCTGACAGGGGACCCTTGGAGTTTGGATGTCCATGCTACTAGGGCATACCGGGCTGCTCGTATCTCTAAGAGATTGATGGGCAGGGCCTTTTCTGCTTCTGACCACTTGCCCTGGAGAGACCATTGCTCCAGTACTGCTCCCCAGCCTATAAGGCTGGCATCTGTAGTGACCACCTTCCAGGAAATCGGACTGAAGGATTTCCCTCTTTCCAGATTCTGGGGAACCAACCACCAGCGGAGGCTCTTGCGAACGGAAGGGGACAAGGACATTGGTAAGTCCAGAGCCTGAACTTTTTTGTTCCAGGCTGACAGTATGGCCCTTTGCAATTTCCTTGAATGGAATTGACCGTAGGGTACTGCTTCGAATGATGCCACCATTTTTCCCAGCAGCCTCATGCACAGGCGTATGGATGGCTGTCTTTTTGAGCCCACTAAGTGGATCAAATCTCTCAAAGACGACCCCTTTTCTTGAGGCAAGAAAATTTTTCTCTGGTCTGAATCCAGCCTTAGCCCCAAGTATTCCAGACTTTTGACTGGTTTTAGGGCTGACTTGTCTCGGTTGATAATCCAACCGTGAGATTCCAGATACTTGATTGTCTCGTGAACAACCACTTCTAGTTTTTCCACTGAGTGGTCTATCAGCAACAAGTCGTCTAGATATGCCATTATCGTTACACCTCGTGTTCTTAGATTGGCCAATAATGGGGCCAAAATTTTTGTGAACACTCTTGGTGCTGTGGCCAGACCGAAGGGTAAGGCTCTGAACTGAAAATGGCGGCCTTCTACCGCAAAGCGTAGAAATTTTTGGTGGGCTGGAAAGATGGGAATGTGCAAATAAGCATCCTTGATGTCGATCGAGGCTAACCATTCCTCCCCTTGTAGGGCAGTGGCTACCGATCGGATCGACTCCATCCGGAAAGTCCTGATATGCAGGAATTTGTTTAGCCCTTTTAGATTTAGTATGGGCCTCACGTCCCCGTTTGGCTTCGGAACTGTAAAGAGGTTTGAGTAAAACCCGAACCCCCACTCTTCCAGGGGAACCTCTATGATTACTGCTTGAAGCAATAATTGTTCTAGTGCCAACAGGAGGGATCCTCTCTTCTGGGGATCCCTTGGCACGTTCGACCTTATAAAATGGGAAGGAGGAGAGTTTTTTAACTCCAATTTGTATCCCAGATTTACTGCGGAGAGCACCCATCTGTCTCTGATCGTGTCCCGCCAGGTCTCTGTGAACAACTGAAGTCTTCCCCCCACCCGATTGGGTGGGGGCAACCCTTCATGCATTTGACTTTGGGGGAGGTTTTGTACCTCTCCTGCTCCAGGGCTTTTTGTTACCCTGCAACTGTCCCTGATTTCTACCTCCGGGATTTGACCGAGGAGGCCGTCGGAACTGTTTCACAGCCGATGTCCTAGGGACTGGAGAGGCCGGCCTTTTAAAAGAGGGACCTCTAACTCTATTTTTAACCGGCAAAAGTGTACTTTTACCGCTGGAAATTCTCTGGATATACTTGTCCAGGTCTTCCCCGAATAAGCGCTCCCCATGAAATGGGAAGCTGACCAGCAATTTTTTACAGGGAGCTTCAGCAGACCAGTTCTTGAGCCATAGAAGCCTGCGCATATGTACTACAGACAGCGTAAGGGGGGAGGCCTGATGGATTGAATCCTTTATAGCGTCCACCGCAAAGCATAAGGCTCTAGGTAGATCAGCTAGGGCAAGAGCCTGCTGATCCGGCAAGTCCCTTAAAGTGGAGCTCCACCCTAAATAGCAACTTTTGCTATTTGGAACCCTCCCCCCCTCCGGTGTCACAATTGACACCTTTCAGGGGGGAGGGGGGTGAAGATACCTGTCTAAGACAGGTATTTTCACCCACATCCGGGAGTCCTGTCTCCGGGAATCTGCGGGAGTTACGTCACTTCCCGCAGACTTCCCTTGGTGTTCTGGGAGACACTCGGCTCCCAGAACACAGGAGCACCAATCAGAACGGCGCAGCGCGACTCGCGCATGCGCCGTAGGGAACCGGGCATGAAGCCGCAGGGCTTCACTTCCTGGTTCCCTCAGCGAGGATGGCGGAGGGAGCAGCAGAGCGATGAGCGGTCGCTCGTCCTCTGCTGCGGACGTCGCTGGACTCCAGGACAGGTAAGTGTCCAAATATTAAAAGCCAGAAGCTGCTGTAGCTGTAGCTGCTGGCTTTTCATTTTTTTTTTCCGGTGGAGCAACCCCTTTAAGACCTGTTTCAACTGATCCTTCACTGCTTGGCAGACCCCAATAGCTGCCACTGCTGGTTGTGTCACCAATCCTGCTGTAGAAAAAGCAGATTTCAATAAGGACTCCAATTTTTTATCTATTGGGTCCTTGAACATTTGGACATTTTCCACCGGACATGTCAGTGATTTATTCACACAAGAGATGGCTGCGTCCACTGTAGGGACCCTCCATTTTCTGATGAACTTATCCTCCATGGGATAGACCACCTGAAATCTCTTGGGAGGAGTAAATATTTTGTCAGGATGCTCCCAATCCTGGTAAATGAGCCCTTCCAGTAAAGGATGGATCGGAAAGGAACAAACAGTTTGGGGAGCTTTTAGCGACCCCAACGAGGAGACAGAAGTGGATGATGGCTCCGCAAGTGGCATTTTAAATGCTGATCGGACCATATTAGTCAGGGACTGAACCCATAACCTTTCAGCATGTGATGCTGAGAACGGCTCTTCCACTGTTGATTCCTCTGCAACCGAATCGACCTCATCCTGATCCCCCTCAGGTAGGTCGACCTCTGTATGGGACTGTTGCTCTGTTAACAGGCACTCTGAGGGGGGAGACGGAGATCGAGCGCTTTTCTCCTGTGACAGGGAAGCCGCGATCAATGCTGACAATCTCTCTTCCAGCCCTCCCAGAGCTGAGGAAAAAACCTCCTCTGTTACATACACAGGAGCAGGTGAACTGAGGACAGCCACAGTACCAGGTACTCCTGAGGGTGCTCTACGGTCACTAACCTCTGATTCTTCAGGGGAGACTGGTGCAGCCAAAGCATGCCCAAGATCCTCAGAGCCCGATGGAGACCCCCTATTCCTCCTGGAATTTCTAGTCCCGGAGTTTTTAGACGGCATATTCCTAAGCCACAAAGCTGAGGTATTCCAGCCGAAATACACCAGTTACTGACAATAGTCTAGCATAAATGCTGCTATAAGAGACAGTTGGTGTCTACTAATGTGCCTTTCTAGGGGATGCCTGTATCAACCGCTTGCTGTATGCCTTTAAATGTTGCCAGCTCTGTCTCTGTACTTCATAGCCAGCTTACTACAATATTGTGGCTTTTTTAAACTGCTGGGACGCCCGCACATGCGCAGAAGTGCTGCGGCGCGCACAGAGCGTCATCCCCCAGGCTCCGCCCCCTTTCCCGGCTCACCTCTATATATAGAGGCGCGTGCACGCGCACGCGCGCGGCCACGTGCGCCTTCGGCGCTAATTTCAAAAAATGGAAACAAGGGACAGGAGCCAGGGCCCCTCTTTGCCGCAGGCCGGGGGATGGACGAGCACTGCAACATGGCAGAGGAAGCAGTTTCCTATAAGAGAACTCACCATCTGCCTGGACTTTGCTCTGCTGAGAAGAAACTAGTCCACATGACAAGAAAACATTCCACAGCGGCCTCTAGTGGACAAACACAGGTACCGCAGTCTAATATATTAAATATATATATAAAAAAAAAATTTTTTTTCTTGACCACCATTAAAAATTATTACATTTTTTTAGTAGTTACAGGCATGCACAGAATTTTGCGGGAATACCATTAGGTAACAGACAGAAAGACAAATTAGGCTTGGGGGTCCCCCAATAGAACCAAGTTCCTGGGGGCCCCCACTTACCTGTTCCCCGCCGCAGGACTTTGTTTGGTCCACAAAAGCCCAAACTTCACCTATCACGGCAGGCATTGTAATCAAACCTTCAGGGACCGGGTTCCCAAGGATTCCACTCCCCTGGACCTGTATAGCACCCTGCACAGAAAACATCTTGGTCGTGGGTATGACCAGAGCTCTGGATCCCAGGGTCCAGCTCTCCTAAGAGAAGCATTACAGGCAAAACCTTGCTCTTCTCTGCAAGGCCCGGGTACCGACCGTTTAGCTATGAAGCTTTTTTGGTCGGATCCGGAATAGCTTACTGAGGCCCAAAAGAACCTGTACGCAAGCTCAGTGAAAAACACATGTTTCTTCTTGGCCAACACCTTAGACACTGGCAAAAAACTGAGGTGCTCCCGGATGGGAGGGGCTTATATAGGGGAGGGTACTTCCGGTTTTGGAAGTTGCCAGTGCCAGCACCTGACGGTATCTATATAACCCATTAGTAATGACTATGTCGCTCTGTGTCCCGTGATTAGTGATGAGCCGAACACCCCCGGGTTCGGTTCGCACCAGAACCCGCGAACGGACCGAAAGTTCGAACGAACATTAGAACCCTATTAAATACAATGGATGCGAACGTTCGAATTCTAAAGTGCTAATTATAACAACTATTATGCATGTTATTGTCCTAAAAAGGGTTTGGGAACCCGGGTTGTGCACCAGGGGACATGTATCAATGCAAAAAGAAGTTTTAAAAACGGTCGTTTTTCGGGAGCAGTCATTTTAATGATGCATAAAGTGAAAAAAAAAAAGTCAAATATTCCTTTAAATATCGTACCTGGGGGGTGTCTAAAGTATGCCTGTGAAGTGCCACGTGTTTCCCGTGTTTAGAACTGTCCCTGCACAAAATGACACTTCTAAAGGAAAAAAAAGCCATTTAAAACTGCTTGCGGCTTTAATGTAATGTCTGGTCCCGGTAATATGGATGAAATTCTTTAAGAAAAATGGCATAGCTACCCCATGACCCCCCCCCCCTACCCCAGCCCATTACCAGCCCCTTTGGGTCTTGTATGGATATTAAGGGGAACCCCGCACATAAAATAAAAAAGGCCCTATATACTCTGAACAGCCCTATACAGGCGGCGCATACAAGACAGGGACTGTAGGTTTGTTCTTATGTAGAATCTGTTTGTAATTTTGAACAGGTACATTGTTGAAGTGTAGCTCCAGACCAAAAATCTATTTTTAAACTTTTTGGAAAACATAGGTAAGGGTTATCACCCCTGTAACATTTGTTTTGCTGTCTGTGCCCCTGTTCAGAACATTTCACCTCACTTTCCGTCCCAATGACAACTGTTTTTGAAATGTGGTGTTTTTCTTGAAACAAGGATTGCTGATAAAGCATCAGTACAGAGGAGACACCTTTCTCCCATATTTATTCTTACAGGAGAGAATTTTCCTTCCTAGGGGTAGATTTCCTCTCACTTCCTGTTGTCTTCTTGCGTTTGCAAGTAGGAGTCGTTTGTAAGTTGGATGTTTGAAAGTAGGGACCTGCCGTATATACTCTGCAGAAATAGGCCCCTTAGGTGTTGGTGTTGGCACAACACTGTAAGCACTCACAGTTACTCTTGGTTGGTGCTGGAACGCCCTGCTGTCAACTATTATATCAGGAATTTTAATTACATATAATTGTTGAACAGTGGTAGTAAAAATTGGGCCTTTGATGGTGGTGCTGGTGCCACAACACTGTAAGCCCTCAGAGTTACTCTTGGTGGGTGCAGCAATGGGCCCTGCTGTGAATTATTAGATCAAGAATTGTAATTACATGCCCCTGTTGAACAGGGGCTGAAAAATTGGGCCTTAGGCACTGGTGGCACAACACTGCAACCCCTCACAGATACTGTACTTGGAGCACAGCAATGAGCCCTGTTGCAAAGTATTGCTTCAAAAATTGTAATGACACGCCCCTGTTAAACAGGGGCTGAAAAATTGGGCCTTAGGCACTGGTGGCACAACACTGCAACTCCTCACAGATACTGTACTTGGAGCACAGCAATGAGCCCTGTTGCAAAGTATTGCTTCAAAAATTGTAATGACACGCCCCTGTTAAACAGGGGCTGAAAAATTGGGCCTTAGGCACTGGTGGCACAACACTGCAACCCCTCACAGATACTGTACTTGGAGCACAGCAATGAGCCCTGTTGCAAAGTATTGCTTCAAAAATTGTAATGACACGCCCCTGTTAAACAGGGGCTGAAAAATTGGGCCTTAGGCACTGGTGGCACAACACTGCAACTCCTCACAGATACTGTACTTGGAGCACAGCAATGAGCCCTGTTGCAAAGTATTGCTTCAAAAATTGTAATTACACGCCCCTGTTAAACAGGGGCTGAAAAATTGGGCGTTAGGCACTGGTGGCGGCACCCATAAACAAAAATGATCTTACAAGCTATCATCATCAATCGTATCATTGAGGACTCGGAGGAGGAGGATAGCCAGTCAACATAACAGCACAGGCACTCAGCATCAGCATCAGTCTTGAAGGGATGTGACATGTTAAAATCAATTAGTCTGTTATATCAGCATCAGGTGTGTGGTAGCTGGTGGTGATCCAAGACTGGTTCATCTTGATGAAAGTCAGTCGATCAACCGAGTCGGTGGACAGGCGCACCCTGTGATCCGTGACAAATCCTCCAGCAGCACTGAATGTGCGTTCCGAAAGAACGCTGGATGCAGGACAGGCCAGTAGCTCAATTGCATACTGTGCAAGCTCTGGCCAGTGATCCATCCTCAAGACCCAGTAAGCCAGAGGATTTTCGGTGGGGAAGGTGTCCAAGTCTGACCTTGCCCCTAGATATTCCTGCACCATGTTTATCAGACGCTGGCGATGGTTGCTGGAACCGATCATACTTTGGGGCTGCGGACTAAAGAATTGTCTGAACGCATCGGTCAGACGGCCACCTTCCCCACCGCTCCTTCTTTGACTGGCCGAAGCCTCAGCAACTCGTTGTCCAGGACCAGGAGTTTGCAACCTCCCAGTCTCTGGGAACGCGTTGCACAGACCTTTCTGCAAGGCCTCCCGGAGTTGTCTCATCCTCTGCTCCCTCTGCGACGGTAACATAAGGTCCGCAACCTTACCCTTGTACCGTGGATCAAGGAGAGTGGCCAGCCAGTAATGGTCCCTCTCCTTGATCCGAAGAATACGAGGATCCTTCCGCAGACTTTGCAGGATCAGGGAGGCCATGCAGCGTAGGTTTGCTGAGGCATTCGCTCCGGAGTCCTCTGGGTCACTAAGGACGACATGATCCGCAGCCACCTCCTCCCAGCCACGTACAAGTCCACTGGTTTCTTGGGACTGTAAATCATCCCTAAAAGACTGCTGCTGATGATGCTGAGTGCCAGCCTCCACCTCCATGCTGACACAATCCTCCTCCTCCTCCTCCTCCTCCTCCTCCTCTTCCTGTGCGATGGGTGGGACAGAAGGAACACTGTCTGGGTAAAGGGGGCCTTGAGAGGCAAGGAAGTCCTCCTCTTCCTGCCTCTGTTCTGCCTCAAGTGCCCTGTCCATTATTCCACGCAGCGTGTGCTCCAACAGGTGGACAAGAGGTACAGTGTCACTGATGCATGCACTGTCACTGCTCACCATCCTCGTGGCCTCCTCAAATGGTGCCAGGACAGTGCATGCATCCCTGATCATGCCCCACTGGCGTGGAGAAAAAAAACCAAGCTCCCCTGACCCTGTCCTGGTGCCGTAGTCGCACAGGTACTCATTGATGGCCCTCTGCTGCGTGTGCAGCCGCTGCAGCATGGCCAACGTTGAGTTCCACCTGGTGGGCATGTCACATATAAGGCGGTTCTTGGGCAGGTTCAACTCCTTTTGCAGCTCAGCCAGGCGAGCACTGGCATTATAAGATCTGCGGAAATGCACACAGACTTTCCTGGCCTGCCTCAGGACATCCTGTAAGCCCGGGTACCTGCCCAAGAAGCGCTGCACCACCAGGTTAAGGACGTGAGCCACACAGGGCACATGGGTCAGTTGTCCCTGTCGGAGGGCGGAGAGGAGGTTGGTGCCATTGTCGCAAACCACCATTCCTGGCTTAAGCTGGCGTGGCGTCAACCACCTCTCGGCCTGGCCCTGCAGAGCAGACAGGACCTCTGCCCCAGTGTGGCTTCTGTCCCCCAAACACACCAGCGCAAGCACGGCATGGCATCTTTTTGCCTGCGTACTTGCGTAGCCCCGTGAATGGCTACGGAGCACCGCTGGTTCATAGGACAAACCACAGGAAGAGGCCATGGAGGAAGAAGAAGAGGAGGGGGTGGAGGAGAGAGGTGTGTCACAACCAGTAGTAGCATTTTGGAGGCGTGGCGGTGGAACAACCTCCAACACTACTGCACCTTGTTCTGCATCCTTCCCAGCTGCCAAAAGAGTGACCCAATGGGCCGTGAAAGAAAGGTAACGTCCCTGTCCATGCCTGCTGGACCATGAGTCAGTGGTAATATGCACCTTACCGCTGACCGCCCTGTCCAGCGAGGCCAAGACATTGCCTTCCACATGCCGGTAGAGAGCCGGAATAGCCTTCCGTGAGAAAAAGTGGCGTTTGGGAACCTGCCACTGAGGAACCGCACATTGCACAAACTCACGGAAGGGGGCCGAGTCTACCAACTGAAAAGGCAGCAGTTGAAGCGCTAGCAATTTAGCCAAGCTAGCATTCAACCGCTGGGCATGTGGATGGCTGGGAGTGAACTTCTTTTGACGGTCCAGCAGCTGGGGCAGGGAAATTTGCCTGCTAGAATCGGACGTCGGTGTACTGCTAGCAGAGTGGGCGCAAGTACTTGGCTGTGACACACCTAATTCTACACCTTCATTCCTCTCAGTGCATGTTTCAGAGAGGACTGAAGTTATAGTGGGGTTGGAGATCCCAGCTGATGCGGTGCAAGGAGAGGTCCGCTTTGTTCTTTGGTGTGGGTCTTTGAGGTAGGCTTGCCAACGAGCTGCATGGCAGGTCAACATATGTCTGGTCAGGCATGTGGTACCCAAGCGGCTGATGTTTTGGCCACGCGATATACGCTTGAGACATATGTTGCAAACAGCAGCTGTGCGATCTGATGCACTAGCCTCAAAAAAGGCCCACACCAAAGAACTTTTTGAATGACGGGCAGAGGCAGCGCCCTGCACAGGCGGAGCTCTGCGGTGTGATTCCGTCGGTGTACTGCCCTTACGCTGGCCACCAAAGGGCATCCTGCCTCGTTGGAGATGTGCCTCCTCCTCATCCTCCTCCTCCTCTCTCCTATTAGGCACCCACGTGGAGTCAGTGACCTCATCATCCCCTCCCTCCTCATCACTGGAGCCAATCTGGCAGTATGCTGCAGCTGCTGGAACATGACTGCCAGATTGGTGTCCTTCTTGAGCATCCCCTCTGTCTGCTCTCACGCTACTGCCTTCCTGTAGCTGGGTTTCATCATCAGACCCTTCGAAACGCTGGGCATCCTCCTGGAGCATGTACCCAACACTGTGCTGAAACAGTTCGGGGGACTCCTCAGGAGGAGGACATGGTGGGTCTAGGGAAGGAGTGACTGATGATTTGTCTGACATTGATACCAGGGAAGACGACGCTTTGGCAGCTGCTTTTCCAGTACCCTGAGCCTGGGTCAGAGAGAGGATGAGGAGGAGGAGGAGGGCTTGGTCATCCACTCTACCAAGTCTTCGGCATGATGTGGCTCAACATGTCCAGCTGCCGAAAAGAAGGACAAGCGTGTCCCATGGCCATGTGCTGATGACAATGCACCGCGTCCACGACCAGCACTGTTGCCCCCAGACACAGAGCCTGCTTGCCCTCTTTTATTGCCTCCTGACTGTCTGCCTCTCCTTGTTTGCCTTCCAGACATTCTAATAGATGGCCTGCAGGGAGATGGGAAAAAAAGCAATAAGGGCTACCTTCAGGTGTCCTTCTCTGTCCCTTGAAACAAGGACTTTCACAGTGAAAGAAACTGACACTCTCCCTACCTACAGTTTTCTGTCCCTAGAAAAAATATTTTTTTTAATCACAATATAGCACAAGGACAATTCACTCACTGTCCTTACAGGTCCCTGGAAACAAGGACTTGCAGAGTGAAAGAAAAAAAACACTCTCCCTACCTACAGTTTTCTGTCCCTAGAATAAATGTTTTTTTTAAGCACAATATAGCACAAGGACAATTCACTCACTGTCCTTACAGGTCCCTGGAAATAAGGACTTGCAGAGTGAAAGAAAAAAAACACTCTCCCTACCTACAGTTTTCTGTCCCTAGAAAAAATGTTTTTTTTAATCACAATATAGCACAAGGACAATTCACTCACTGTCCTTACAGGTCCCTGGAAACAAGGACTTGCAGAGTGAAATAAACTGACACTCTCCCTACCTACAGTTTTCTGTCCCTAGAATAAATGTTTTTTTAAGCACAATATAGCACAAGGACAATTCACTCACTGTCCTTACAGGTCCCTGGAAACAAGGACTTGCAGAGTGAAAGAAAAAAAACACTCTCCCTACCTACAGTTTTCTGTCCCTAGAAAAAATGTTTTTTTTAATCACAATATAGCACAAGGACAATTCACTCACTGTCCTTACAGGTCCCTGGAAACAAGGACTTGCAGAGTGAAATAAACTGACACTCTCCCTACCTACAGTTTTCTGTCCCTAGAATAAATGTTTTTTTTAAGCACAATATAGCACAAGGACAATTCACTCACTGTCCTTACAGGTCCCTGGAAACAAGGACTTGCAGAGTGAAAGAAAAAAAACACTCTCCCTACCTACAGTTTTCTGTCCCTAGAAAAAATGTTTTTTTTAATCACAATATAGCACAAGGACAATTCACTCACTGTCCTTCCAGGTCCCTGGAAACAAGGACTTGCAGAGTGAAATAAACTGACACTCTCCCTACCTACAGTTTTCTGTCCCTAGAAAAAATGTTTTTTTTAAGCACAATATAGCACAAGGACAATTCACTCACTGTCCTTACAGGTCCCTGGAAACAAGGACTTGCAGAGTGAAAGAAAAAAAACACTCTCCCTACCTACAGTTTTCTGTCCCTAGAAAAAATGTTTTTTTTAATCACAATATAGCACAAGGACAATTCACTCACTGTCCTTCCAGGTCCCTGGAAACAAGGACTTGCAGAGTGAAATAAACTGACACTCTCCCTACCTACAGTTTTCTGTCCCTAGAATAAATGTTTTTTTTAAGCACAATATAGCACAAGGACAATTCACTCACTGTCCTTAGAGGTCCCTGGAAACAAGGACTTGCAGAGTGAAAGAAAAAAAACACTCTCCCTACCTACAGTTTTCTGTCCCTAGAAAAAATGTTTTTTTTTAAGCACAATATAGCACAAGGACAATTCACTCACTGTCCTTCCAGGTCCCTGGAAACAAGGACTTGCAGAGTGAAAGAAAAAAAACACTCTCCCTACCTACAGTTTTCTGTCCCTAGAAAAAATGATTTTTTTAATCACAATATAGCACAAGGACAATTCACTCACTGTCCTTACAGGTCCCTGGAAACAAGGACTTGCAGAGTGAAAGAAACTGACACTCTCCCTACCTACAGTTTTCTGTCCCTAGAATAAATGTTTTTTTAAGCACAATATAGCACAAGGACAATTCACTCACTGTCCTTCCAGGTCCCTGGAAACAAGGACTTGCAGAGTGAAAGAAACTGACACTGTCCCTACCTACAGTTTTCTGTCCCTAGAATAAATGTTTTTTTTAATCACAATATAGCACAAGGACAATTCACTCACTGTCCTTCCAGGTCCCTGGAAACAAGGACTTGCAGAGTGAAATAAACTGACACTCTCCCTACCTACAGTTTTCTGTCCCTAGAATAAATGTTTTTTTTAAGCACAATATAGCACAAGGACAATTCACTCACTGTCCTTACAGGTCCCTGGAAACAAGGACTTGCAGAGTGAAAGAAAAAAAACACTCTCCCTACCTACAGTTTTCTGTCCCTAGAAAAAATGTTTTTTTTTAAGCACAATATAGCACAAGGACAATTCACTCACTGTCCTTCCAGGTCCCTGGAAACAAGGACTTGCAGAGTGAAAGAAAAAAAACACTCTCCCTACCTACAGTTTTCTGTCCCTAGAAAAAATGTTTTTTTTAAGCACAATATAGCACAAGGACAATTCACTCACTGTCCTTCCAGGTCCCTGGAAACAAGGACTTGCAGAGTGAAAGAAAAAAAACACTCTCCCTACCTACAGTTTTCTGTCCCTAGAAAAAATGTTTTTTTTAATCACAATATAGCACAAGGACAATTCACTCACTGTCCTTACAGGTCCCTGGAAACAAGGACTTGCAGAGTGAAAGAAACTGACACTCTCCCTACCTACAGTTTTCTGTCCCTAGAATAAATGTTTTTTTAAGCACAATATAGCACAAGGACAATTCACTCACTGTCCTTCCAGGTCCCTGGAAACAAGGACTTGCAGAGTGAAATAAACTGACACTCTCCCTACCTACAGTTTTCTGTCCCTAGAAAAAATGTTTTTTTTAAGCACAATATAGCACAAGGACAATTCACTCACTGTCCTTAGAGGTCCCTGGAAACAAGGACTTGCAGAGTGAAAGAAAAAAACACTCTCCCTACCTACAGTTTTCTGTCCCTAGAAAAAATGTTTTTTTTAAGCACAATATAGCACAAGGACAATTCACTCACTGTCCTTCCAGGTCCCTGGAAACAAGGACTTGCAGAGTGAAAGAAAAAAAACACTCTCCCTACCTACAGTTTTCTGTCCCTAGAAAAAATGTTTTTTTTAATCACAATATAGCACAAGGACAATTCACTCACTGTCCTTACAGGTCCCTGGAAACAAGGACTTGCAGAGTGAAAGAAACTGACACTCTCCCTACCTACAGTTTTCTGTCCCTAGAATAAATGTTTTTTTTAATCACAATATAGCACAAGGACAATTCACTCACTGTCCTTCCAGGTCCCTGGAAACAAGGACTTGCAGAGTGAAATAAACTGACACTCTCCCTACCTACAGTTTTCTGTCCCTAGAATAAATGTTTTTTTAAGCACAATATAGCACAAGGACAATTCACTCACTGTCCTTCCAGGTCCCTGGAAACAAGGACTTGCAGAGTGAAAGAAACTGACACTGTCCCTACCTACAGTTTTCTGTCCCTAGAATAAATGTTTTTTTAAGCACAATATAGCACAAGGACAATTCACTCACTGTCCTTCCAGGTCCCTGGAAACAAGGACTTGCAGAGTGAAAGAAACTGACACTGTCCCTACCTACAGTTTTCTGTCCCTAGAAAAAATGTTTTTTTTAATCACAATATAGCACAAGGACAATTCACTCACTGTCCTTCCAGGTCCCTGGAAACAAGGACTTGCAGAGTGAAATAAACTGACACTCTCCCTACCTACAGTTTTCTGTCCCTAGAATAAATGTTTTTTTAAGCACAATATAGCACAAGGACAATTCACTCACTGTCCTTCCAGGTCCCTGGAAACAAGGACTTGCAGAGTGAAAGAAACTGACACTGTCCCTACCTACAGTTTTCTGTCCCTAGAATAAATGTTTTTTTTAAGCACACTATAGCACAAGCACAAAACACACTGACACTCTCCCTACCTATCCTTCTCTTTCCCTAAACTAAAGGAATCCAGGTTAAGCAAGAAAGAAATAACAGTCACTGTCCCTGCCTATGCTGCTCTATCCCTGCTCCGGAACACACTACACTAGGCCGCCGTGCTGGCGGCCTTTTATAGTGTGGGGCGTGTACTAAACACCCTCAGCAATAATTGGCCACAGGCATCCTGCCTGTGGCCAATCATTGCTCTCCTCGCTGCCGGCGCTGTGATTGGCCAAGCATGCGGGGTCACAGTGCATGCTTGGCCAATCACAGCGCCTGGATGACACTGCGATGGCGTAGTGCATTGTGGGCCGTTCGCGTCACTCGAATTTGGCGCGAACGGCCCAAATCGTTCGATCTTCGTCGAACGATCGAACAGCCGATGTTCGAGTCGAACGTATGTTCGACTCGAACACGAAGCTCATCCCTACCCGTGATGTACGAGAAAGAAATAGGTAGTGTAAGAGAGAGGGGATAGTGTGAGAGAGCGAAAGTGGGGTGATAAGGAGAGAGAGAGAGAGGGGGGGGGGGCTGAGAGGGGGGTAAGAGAGAGAGAGAGGAGGGGAGAGTGAGGGTAAGAGAGAGAGGGCGTGAGAGAGAGGGGGATGAGAGAGGGGGGAAGGAAGAGGGGGGAAGGAAGAGGGGGGAAGAGGGGTAAGAGAAAGGGAAGGTGAGAGAAAAAAAGGGGTGTGAGAGAGAAGGGATGAGAGAGTGGGGGTGAGAGAGAGGGGTGTTGACAGAGAGATAGGTGAAAGGGAAGGGAGTGAAAGAAAGGGATAAGAGAGAGAGGGTGCTAGAGAGAGAGAGAGAGGGGGGAGTAGGGGTGAGGTAAGAGAGAGGGTATGAAAATGCAGAGGGGGTAAGAGAGAGAGCGAGGGGGTGTGAGAGGGAGAGAGAGAGGGGGGTAAGAGAGAGAGAGGGTAAGAGAGGGTGTGAGAGAGAGGGAGAGAGAGGAGTAAAAGAGGGTTGAATAAGAAAGAGGGAGTGAGAAAAGGGATAGTGTGAGAGAGAGAAAGTGGAGTGAGGAGAGAGAGAGAGGGCTGAGAGGGGGTAAGAGAGAGAGAGGAGGGGAGCGTGAGTAAGAGAGAGAGGGGGTGAGAGAGAGAGGGGATGAGAGAGAAAGGGGGATTGGAGACAGAGGGGGATTGGAGAGAGAGGGGTGAGAGAGAGAGAGGGGGATTGGAGAGAGGGGTGAGAGAGAGGGGGATGAGAGAGAGAGGGGGGTGAGAGAGAGGGGGGATGGAGAGAGAGAGGGGGATGGGAGGGAGGGGGGTGAGAGAGAGAGGGGGATGAGAAAGAGGGGGTAGAGAGAGAGGTCCACCCTCTGAAAACTTGACTTTGCTCCAGTAGTCCTGAAGAACTCACCATCTGCCAAAGTGGTGCCCCCAATCCTGTGGGTAGCATCTAACAAAAACATCTACTCACAGCAGTGGTGATGATTTGGCCCCCCTCGTTTCTGCTTATGCCCCAATGGTCCCTGCTGAAGCCAACCCAGTGACTACCCGTGCCCAGACCCATACTGCTGGAACTGGCCCGCCTGCTGCTGAGTAGGGATGAGCTTCGAATTCGAGTTGAACCCATGTTTGACTCTAACATCGCCTGTTCAGTTGTTCGCCGAATTTCGAACATTATGGGCCGTTCGCGCCAAAATTCGAGAGGCGCGTCACGGCCCATAATTCACTGCGGCAGCGCAGTGCATTGCTGGCTGATGATTGACCAAGCATGCACTAAGGCCCGCATGCTTTGGCCAATCACAGCGCGGTAAGAACGGAGAGCCATAATTGGCCAAAGCCAGGGTGGCTTTGGCCAATTATGTCTCAGGGGGTTTAGTACACGCCCCACACTATATAAGGCCGCCTGCGTGGCGGCCTTGTGTAGTGTGTTGCGGCGGCGGTTAAACAAAGACAGAGAGAGAGACAGACAGCGTCATTTCATTTGAGTTAAATAGAGCAGGCAGGCGAGTCAGTTAGCTGCAGTTATAGTGTGTAGAGGATATATATGCATCCTTGGTGTTGTAGTATATTTATATATACACTGTATTCAGTTTAGCTAGATCCATTCCTGTTATTCTCTTCATAATATACTGACAGGCAGGCAGGTGATTGTGCTAGCTGCAGTATTTACAGTTAGTGTACTGTGTCCTTTGCACAGCGTGCAACTAAAGTTACCTGAATACAATTGCTGGTGTTCATACTAATACAGGCAGGGAGATGCAGTATTTACAGTTAGTGTATAGGGATGAGCTTCGAGTTCGAGTCAAACTCATGTTCGACTCGAACATTGCCTGTTCGCCCGTTCGCCGAACAGCGAACAATTTGGGGTGTTCGCGGCAAATTCGAAAAGTCTATGGGAGAAATCTAAAGTGCTAATTTTAAAGGCTTATATGTAAGTTATTGTCCTAAAAAGTGTTTGGGGACCCGGGTCCTGCCCCAGGGGTGTGTTTGGGGACCCGGGTCCTGCCCCAGGGGTGTGTTTGGGGACCCGGGTCCTGCCCCAGGGGAGTGTTTGGGGACCCGGGTCCTGCCCCAGGGGAGTGTTTGGGGACCCGGGTCCTGCCCCAGGGGAGTGTTTGGGGACCCGGGTCCTGCCCCAGGGGAGTGTTTGGGGACCCGGGTCCTGCCCCAGGGGACATGTATCAATGCAAAAAAAGTTTTAAAAACGTCAGTTTTTTCGGGAGCAGTGATTTTAATAATGCTTAAAGTGAAACAATAAAAGTGAAATATTCCTTTAAATTTAGTACCTGGGGGGTGTGTACAGTATGCCTGTAAAGTGGCGCATGTTTCCCGTGCTTAGAACTGTCCCTGCACAAAGTGTCATTTCTGAAGGAAAAAAGTCATTTAAAACTCACTCGCGGTTATTAATGAATTGTCGGCTCCCGGCAATACATAGAAAAGTCATTGATAAAAAAAAAAAAAAAAAAAATGCGTGGGGGTCCCCCCAAATTCAAGTACCAGGCCCTTCAGGTCTGGTATGGATTTTAAGGGGAACTCCACCCCAAATTAAAAAAAAATGGCGTGGAGTTCCCCCAAAAATCCAGACCAGACCCTTTATCCGAGCACGCAACCTGGCAGGCCGCAGGAAAAGAGGGGGGGACAAGAGAGCGCCCCCCACTCCTGAACCGTACCAGGCCACATGCCCTCAACATGGGGAGGATGTCCCCATGTTGATGGGGACAAGGGCCTCATCCCCACAACCCTTGCCCGGTGATTGTGGGGGTCTGCGGGCGGGGGGCTTATCGGAATCTGGAAGACCCCTTTAACAAAGGGGACCCCCAGATCCGGGCCCACCCTATGTGAATTGGTAAGGGGTACATTGTACCTCTACCATTTCACAAAGAAAGTGTAAAAAAATTAAAAAAAAACACACAGACACCTTGGAAAAGTCCTTTATTAAAAATATAAATAAAAGAAAAAAAAAAAAAAAAAACATTCCAGGGATGAAATCCAGTGTCCCGCGGCGATCCGATGTCCAGCGCTGTCCACGCAAAACGTCATTGGCTGAGCCTGAGCGGACCTGATGGGGAACTTCCTCCGCAGTGTAATAAATGAATAGACCCGCCCCTTCTAAAGTTCCCCATCAGCCTTACACCTATGTCATTGGCTGAGCGGACCTGATGGGGAATTTTAGAAGGGGCGGGTCTATTCATTTATTACACTGCGGAGGAAGTTCCCCATCAGGTCCGCTCAGGCTCAGCCAATGACGTTTCGTGTGGACAGCGCTGGACATCGGATCGCCGCGGGAAACTGGATTTCATAGCTGGAATGTTTTTTTTTGCTTTTGTTTTTTAATAAAGGACTTTTCCAATGTGTGTGTGTGTTTTTTTTTTTAAATTGCACTTTCTTCGTGAAATGGTAGGGGTACAATGTACCCCATTACCAATTCACATAGGGGAGGGCCGGGATCTGGGGGTCCCCTTTGTTAAAGGGGTCTTCCAGATTCCGATAAGTCCCCTGCCCGCAGACCCCCACAACCACCGGGCAAGGGTTGTGGGGATGAGGCCCTTGTCCCCATCAACATGGGGACATCCTCCCCATGTTGAGGGCATGTGGCCTGGTATGGTTCAGGAGGGGGGGTGGTCTCTCGACCCCCCTCTTTTCCTGCGGCCTGCCAGGTTGCGTGCTCGGATAAAGGGTCTGGTATGGATATTTGGGGGAACTCCACGTATTTATTTATTATTTGTGGCGGGGTTCCCCTTAATATCCATACTAGACCTGAAGGGCCTGGTAATTGAATTTGGGGGGACCCCCACGCTTTATTTTTTATTTTTATCAATGACTTTTCTGTGTATTGCCGGGAGCCGACAATTCATTAATAGCCGCGAGTGAGTTTTAAATGACTTTTTTTCCTTCAGAAATTACACTTTGTGCAGGGACAGTTCTAAGCACGGGAAACATGCATATCATATGTACGAAATTTAAAGGAAAATTTCACTTTTATTGTTTCATTTTAAGCATTAATAAAATCACTGCTCCCGAAAAAACTGAAGTTTTTAAAACTTTTTTTTGCATTGATACATGTCCCCTGGGGCAGGACCCTTTTTAGGACAATAACTTGCATATTAGCCGTTATAAGTAGCACTTTTGATTTCGAACGTTCAAGTCCATTGTATTTAATAGGGTTCTAAATTTTGCGCAAACTTTCTGTCTGTTCGCAGGTTCTGGTGCGAACCGAACAGGGGGGTGTTCGGCTCATCTCTATTAGTGTACTGTGTCCTTTGCACAGTGTGCACCTAAAGCTACCTGAAGACAATTGCTAGTGTTCTCATACTAATAATACTACAGGCAGGCAGTTGATTCTGCTAGCTGCAGTATAATCAGTATATATATATATATATATATATATATATATATATATATATATATATATAATATATATAAATATTATATATATATATATATATATATATATATATATATATATATATAAATCCCAGCTTTGTTCAGCTACATCTCCCTGCAGGTCATTAGTATGTCTGGAAGGCAAACAAGGAGAGGCAGCCAGACACAGGCCAATAAAAGAGGGCAAGCAGGCTCTGTGTCCAGAGGCAACAGTGCTGGTCATGGACACGGTACATCCTCATCAGCACGTGGCCGTGGGACACGCTTGTTCTTTTTTCGGCAGCTGCCCGTGTTGAGCCGCAACATGCCTGTCATGGATATGCAGTAGTGTTTGTCTGTCAGCTTACCTTCCTTCCCATGTGTTCATCTTAGAGGCCTGAGCCCTTTCACCTGGCTTCCTTTATAATCTCCTCCCAGCCTGACTCCACCCCAGGCCCTATCACAGAACACTATATTAACCTGTGCACTGCAAGCCTGCTTTGCTGATCAACGTGTTTGTTAGGCATTGTGTGTTTGGGTTCCTGCCTGCCGTGTGCTACGTCTGTCTCTCTGTTACGTTATTGGCTTGTCCCCGACTATCCCTGTCTGCTCGTGACCCTTGACCTTCGGCTCATTCTTTCGTTATCCTTGTCTGCTTGTGGCCCCTGACCTTCAGCTTGTTATTCGGTTCTCTCATATCTTGTGCTGCTGCTTCCCCTCTTTTCCCCTTATCCTACGGGGCGTGAGCTAGGAAACTACAGGGGCCGCGACCTGGTCCCAGCCTGCAGCATAACATCCTCACCACTAGAGGCCCTGGAGAAGACCTGCTGGGTCTTAGACTCCGCGCCCTGGGGAATCTTGGCTCTAGCTTCCGTTAGGATCCCGGTTGTGCTCCTCTGGTCCCGCTTTCCTCAACCACCCAGTTTCCTATCCGCAGCAGTCAGCCATAGGGTTCACTACCTTGCGGTGCACTCCTGTCCCCCTACGGTGTGCATCTGTCACCTGGCCACAGGTGACCTTGACAGTTTGATCAGCCATGAACCCGGCTGACATCCCGTTACCCGTGGATGATCCGTTGCAGGGCATAGTTTGCAGACTTGAAACCCAGGAATCGAATCAGACTCAGGTGATGCGATTCCTCCAGGATCTGACTTCTCGCTTCGAGCAGCTTCAGGCCTCCTTGGGAACCCTGAATCCGCAACCTCAAATACAACCAGCGGCTGCACCTATTGCACCGGTCGCAGCCACACACTCACTACAACTGCCAGCTCCATCCCGTTTCTCTGGGGACTCCAAGGCTTGCAGGGGTTCCTTAGCCAATGCACAATTCATTTTAAACTCCAGCCCCAAAACTTCCTGTCTGATCGGGCTAAGGTAGCCTATATCATTTCCCTCCTCTCTGGTGAAGCTTTAGCCTGGGCAGCCCCTCTGTGGGAACTGAATGATCCAGTGGTTTCTAGCCTGTCTGGCTTCTTGAAACTTTTTCGGAATATCTTCGAAGAACCGGCTCGGGTCTCTTCAGCGGCCAGCGCCCTTTTACGTCTCCGCCAAGAGTCTGCTTCTGTGGGACAGTATGCCCTTCATTTCCGCATACTGTCGGCTGAGTTGAGCTGGAACAATGAGGCCTTAGTCGCAACCTTTTTGCATGGCCTGTCTGATAGAGTGAAGGATGAATTAGCAGGAAGAACCATCCCCACTGATCTGGCCGGCGTTATCTCCTTGTGTAACCAGATCGATATTCGCTTTCAGGAGAGGACCTTAGAAAAGCAACGCCAGCACTCCTTGGTTCTTAGTCAGCCTGAGCTCCCCTCTCTTCGACCCGTAGAGCATCTCCTACCAGCTGAGGAACCCATGCAGCTGGGTCGGACCAGGCTATCCCCCGAGGAACGTGCTAGGCGCAGAACTCTTGGTCTGTGTCTTTACTGTGGGGGCAAAGGTCATTTTCGTGACACTTGCTCTCTTTGTCCAGAAAAACGTTCGGGTCCACTTCATCTGGAAAGTGGAGTATTGGACCCAGAAATATCACCTTCCCCTTCTCGTCTTCTGCTTTCTGTGTTCCTTCATGTTGGTGCTTCTTCTCATTCGGTCTCAGCATATCTGGATTCCGGAGCCGCTGGTAATTTCATGGACTGGGAAATCGCATCGTCCATGAGACTTACTCTTTTGCCCCTCACCACGCCATTGGTGGTCTTGGCGATTGATGGTACTGTTCTCCCAGGGGGACCTATCCGCTTCCAGACCCTCCCTGTTAAGATGTCGGTAGGGACACTCCACCAGGAGTGGATATCCTTCCTTATCTTACCCAAGGCCTCAACGCCTATAATTTTGGGTCTCCCATGGTTACAGCTCCATTCTCCTCATGTGGACTGGACTACTGGACAGATCCTGGCTTGGGGTCCCTCCTGTTCCTCGTCCTGCCTACCCAAGGTTGCCCCCTGTGAGTCTGAGTTGGTCATTCATTCCAGGTTGCATAACCATTTACATTTCTCTGTCCCTAACCACCCTTGGACGCACAGCCAGGCTAGCTTGTCTACAAGTCCTGCAGTCGCTACGTCTTGCGATGCGATTCAGGTAGTCGCTACACCTGACTCAGCTATTCACTCTGCCTCTGTACTAGTTATGCCAGTCCAGCCCATGCCCAGTGAGCCTCCTACTTTTTCTTGTTCAGGGCATTCTGCTTGTCTATCAGCTATTCAGCTTGACTCCTGTGACATGTCACCCTCTAACCAACCTGACTTCAGGGTTCCACTGACATCTGCCCAGTCTGATGGTCCTGTGCTAGATGACCAGTTCCCCTTTAAGGGTCTAGGGGACCCTCCTCAGATTCCTGTTGATCCTCTCATGCCCTTGCTTATTCCTAGAGAGCCTTTGGTCCTCAATAGATCTTCTTGTCATCTCCCTACCTCGTTTTCGGTCTCTGAGGATAATCTAAAGTACGAGGTTAGACAAGTTCTGGATTCTCGGCTCTGCAGAGGTATTCTTCAGTACCTTGTGCATTGGAGAGGTTTTGGTCCTGAGGAGGCGTCTTGTATCGCTGCATCTGATGTCGCTGCACCTCATCTGTTGAGAAGGTTTCATCAGAGATTTCCCTTTAAGCCTGGGCCCAGGTGGGGGAGGGCCCATAAGAGGGAGGGTACTGTCATGGATATGCAGTAGTGTTTGTCTGTCAGCTTACCTTCCTTCCCATGTGTTCATCTTAGAGGCCTGAGCCCTTTCACCTGGCTTCCTTTATAATCTCCTACCAGCCAGACTCCACCCCAGGCCCTATCACAGAACACTATATTAACCTGTGCACTGCAAGCCTGCTTTGCTGATCAACGTGTTTGTTAGGCATTGTGTGTTTGGGTTCCTGCCTGCCGTGTGCTTCGTCTGTCTCTCTGTTACATATTTGGCTTGTCCCCGACTATCCCTGTCTGCTCGTGACCCTTGGACCTTCGGCTCGTTCTTTCGTTATCCTTGTCTGCTTGTGGCCCCTGACCTTCAGCTTGTTATTCGGTTCTCTCATATCTTGTGCTGCTGCTTCCCCTCTTTTCCCCTTATCCTACGGGGCGTGAGCTAGGAAACTCCAGGGGCCGCGACCTGGTCCCAGCCTGCAGCATAACATCCTCACCACTAGAGGCCCTGGAGAAGACCTGCTGGGTCTTAGACTCCGCGCCCTGGGGAATCTTGGCTCTAGCTTCCGTTAGGATCCCGGTTGTGCTCCTCTGGTCCCGCTTTCCACAACCACCCAGTTTCCTATCCGCAGCAGTCAGCCATAGGGTTCACTACCTTGCGGTGCACTCCTGTCCCCCTACGGTGTGCATCTGTCACCTGGCCACAGGTGACCTTGACAATGCCCAAGACTTGGTAGCGTGGATGACCAAGCTGTCCTCATCCACCTCATCCTCTCTCACCCAGGGTCAGGGTACTTTGTCTGGCAAAGCAGCTGCCAAAGCGGCCTCTTGCCTCGGCTCAATGGCATCAGTCACTCCTTCCCTAGCCCCACCATGTCCTCCAGAGGAGTCCCCCGAACTGTTTGACCACAGTGTTGGGTACATGCTCCAGGAGGATGTCCAGCATTTTGAAGGCTCCGATGATGGTACCCAGCTAGAGGAAGGCAGTAACGTGAGCCCAGAGAGAGGGGGTGCCCAACAAGGACAGCAATCTGGCAGTCATGTTCCCCCAGCTGCAGCATACTGCCAGGTTTGCTCCAGTGATGAGGAGGGAGGGGATGATGAGGTCACTGACTCCACGTGGGTGCCTGATAGGAGAGAGGAGGAGGAGGAGGAGGCACATCTCCAATGAGGCAGGATGCCCTCCAGGGGCCAGCTTAAGGGCAGCACACTGACTGCATCACACCGCAGAGCTCCGCATGTGCAGGACTCTGCTGTCTCTGTGCGTTATCCCAAAAGTTCTTTGGTGTGGGCCTTTTTTGAGTCGAGTGCATTAGATCGCAGCACTGCTATTTACAACATATGTCTCAAGCAAATCTCGCATGGCCAAAACATCACGCGCTTGGGCACCACATGCTTGACCAGACATATGTTGACCTGCCATGCAGTTCATTGGAGAGCGTACCTTAAAGACCCACACCAAAGAACAAAGCGGACCTCTTCTTGCACCGCATCAGCTGGGATCTCCAACCCCACTATACCTTCAGTCCTCTCTGAAACATGCACTGAGAGGAATGAAGGTGTAGAATTAGGTGTGTCACAGCCAAGTACTTGCGGCCACTCTGCTAGCAGTACACAGACGTCCGATTCTAGCAGGCAAATTTCCCTGCCCCAGCTGCTGCACCGCTGAAAGAAGTTCGCTCCCAGCCATCCACATGCCCAGCGGTTGAATGCTAGCTTGGCTAAATTGCTAGCACTTCAACTGCTGCCTTTTCAGTTGGTAGACTCTGCCCCTTCCGTGAGTTTGTGCAATGTGCGGTTCCTCAGTGGCAGGTTCCCAAACGCCACTTTTTCTCACGGAAGGCGATTCCGGCTCTCTACCGGCATGTGGAAGGCAATGTCTTGGCCTCGCTGGACAGGGCGGTCAGCGGTAAGGTGCATATTACCGCTGACTCATGGTCCAGCAGGCATGGACAGGGACGTTACCTATCTTTCACGGCGCATTGAGTGACTCTGCTGGCAGCTGGGAAGGATGCAGGACAAGGTGCAGTAGTGTTGGAGGTTGTTCCGCCACCACGCCTCCAAAATGTTACTACTGGTGATTCTGAAACACCTCTCTCCTCCACCCCCTCCTCTTCTTCTTCCTCCATGGCCTCTACCTGTGCTTTGTCCTTGAAACCAGCGGTGCTCCGTAGGCATTCAAGGGGCTACGCAAGTACGCAGGCAAAAAGATGCCATGCGGTGCTTGAGCTGGTGTGCTTGGGGGACAGGAGCCACACTGGGGCAGAGATTCTGTCATCTCTGCAGGGGCAGGCTCAGAGGTGGTTGACGCCATGCCAGCTTAAGCCAGGAATGGTGGTTTGCGACAATGGCACCAACCTCCTCTCCGCCCTCCGACAGGGACAACTGATCCATGTGCCCTGTTTGGCTCACGTCCTTAACTTTGTGGTGCAGCGGTTCTTGGGCAGGTACCCGGGCTTACAGGATGTCCTGAGGCAGGCCAGGAAAGTCTGTGTGCATTTCCGCCGGTCATATAATGCCAGTGCTCGGCTGGCTGACCTCCAAAAGGAATACAACCTGCCCAAGAACCGTCTAATCTGTGACATGCCCACCAGGTGGAACTCAACGTTGGCCATGCTGCAGTGGCTGCACACGCAGCAGAGGGCTATCAATGAGTACCTGTGCCAATATGGCACCAGGACAGGGTCAGGGGAGCTTGTTTTTTTTGCCATGCCAGTGGGTTATGATCAGGGATGCATGCACTGTCCTGTCACCATTTGAGGAGGCCACGAGGATGGTGAGCAGTGACAGTGCATGCATCAGTGACACTGTCCCTCTTGTCTTCCTGTTGGAGCATACGCTGCGTGGAATAATGGCCAGGGCACTTGAGGCAGAACAGAGGGAGGAAGAGGAGGACTTCCTTACCTCTCAAGGCCCCCTTTATCCAGACAGTGTTCCTGCTGGCCCGCCTATCACACAGGAAGAGGACGAGGAGGAGGAGGAGGATTGTGTCAGCATGGAGGTGGAGACTAGCACTCAGCATCAGCAGCAGTCTTCAAGGGATCAATTACAGTCCCAAGAAACCCATGGACTTGTACATGGCTGGGAGGAGGTGGCTGCAGATCATGTCGTCCTGAGTGACCCAGAGGACTCCGGACCGAATGCCTCAGCAAACCTACGCTGCATGGCCTCCCTGATCCTGCAAAGCCTGCAGAAGGATCCTCGTATTCGTGCTATCAAGGAGAAGGATCATTACTGATCCTTGATCCACGTTACAAGGGTAAGGCCTTATCTTGCCGTCGCAGAGGGAGCAGAGGATGAAACATCTTTGGGAGGCCTTGCAGAAAGGTCTGTGCAACGCGTTCCCAGAGACTGGGAGGTTACAAATTTCTGGTCCTGGACAACGTGTTGCTGAGGCTTCGGTCAGTCAAAGAAGGAGCGGTGGAGAAGGTGGCCGTCTGACCGATGCGTTCAGACAATTTTTTAGTCCGCAGCCCCAAGGTATGATCGGTTCCAGCAACCTTCACCAGCGTCTGTTTTACATGGTGCAGGAATACCTAGGGGCAAGGTCAGACTTGGACACCTTTCCCACGAAAATCCTCTGGGTTACTGGCCACTGGCCATGGATCACTGGCCAGAGCTTGCACAGTATGCAATTGAGCTACTGGCCTGTCCTGCATCCAGCGTTCTTTCGGAACGCACATTCAGTGCTGCTGGAGGCTTTGTAACCGATCACAGTGTGCGCATGTCCACCGACTCGGTCGATCGACTTACCTTCATTAAAATGAATCAGTCTTGGATCACCACCAGCTACCAAGCACCCGATGCTGATGTAACCGAATATTTTTTTTTTAAATGTCAGATCCCTTCAAGACTGCCTATGCTGATGCTGAGTGACTATCCTGTTATGCTGAGTGACTATCCTCTTCCTCCTCAATGATCATGCTGATAGCTTGTAAGAACATTTTTGGTTCTGGGCACCGCCACCAGTGGCTAAGGCCCAATTTTTCAGCCCCTGTTAAACAGGGGTGTATAATACTTTGCAGCAGGGTGTCATGGATATGCATTAATGTCTGTCTGCCATCTTACCTTCCTCCTCATGTGTTCATCTAGAGACCAGACCTCCTTCACCTGGCTTCCTTTATAATCTCCTCCCAGCCTGACTCCACCCCAGGCCCTATCACATCCTCACCACTAGAGGCCCTGGAGAAGACCAGCTGGGTCTTAGACTCCGCGCCCTGGGGAATCTTGGCTCTCGCTTCCGTTAGGATCCCGGTTGTGCTCCTCTGGTCCCGCTTTCCACAACCACCCAGTTTCCTATCCGCAGAAGCCAGCCATAGGGTTCACTACCCCGCGGTGCACTCCTGTCCCCCTACGGTGTGCATCTGTCACCTGGCCACAGGTGACCCTGACAGTTTGATCAGCCATGAACCCGGCTGACATCCCCCTTCCCGCGGATGATCCATTGCAGGGCATAGTTCGAAGACTTGAGACCCAGGAATCAAATCAGACCCAGGTGATGCGATTCCTCCAGGATCTGGCTTCTCGATTCGAGCAGCTTCAGGTCTCCTTGGGAACCCCGAATCCGCAACCCCAGGTACAACCAGCGGCTGTACCTATCGCACCAGTCGCAGCCTCACACTCACTAAGATTGCCAGCTCCGTTCCGTTTCTCTGGGGACTCCAAGGCCTGCAGGGGCTTTCTCAGCCAATGCACAATTCATTTTGAGCTTCAGCCTCAAAGCTTCCTGTCTGACCGGGCTAAGGTAGCCTATATCATTTCCCTCCTCTCCGGTGAAGCTTTGGCCTGGGCTGCCCCCCTGTGGGAGAGGAACGATCCGGTGGTTTCCAGTCTGTCCGATTTCTTGAAGCTCTTTCGTAATATCTTCGAAGAGCCGGCTCGGGCTTCTTCAGCGGCTAGTGCTGTCTTACGTCTTCGCCAAGAATCTAGTTCAGTGGGACAATATGCTCTTCAGTTCCGTATCCACACAGCTGAATTGAGCTGGAATAATGAGGCCCTGGTCGCTACCTTTTTACATGGCCTCTCTGACCGAGTGAAAGACGAATTAGCGGGAAGAGCCATTCCCGTCGGTCTGGACGATGTAATTTCATTATGCAACCAGATCGACATTCGTTTTCAAGAGAGGTCCTTAGAAAAAAGACGCCAGCACTCTCTGGGTCCTAGCCAGTCTGAGCTCCCCTCCCTTCATTCCGTGGAGCATCCTCTACCTGCTGAAGAACCTATGCAGCTGGGCCGGACCAGACTAACCCCCGAAGAACGTGCTAGGCGCAGAACTCTGGGCTTGTGCCTCTATTGTGGGGGCAAGGGTCATTTTCGTGACTTTTGCTCGCTTCTGTCCGGAGAACGTTCGGGCGTAATACATTTGGAAGGTGGAGTATTGGACCCAGAAACATCACCTTCTCGCCTGCTCTTGCCGGTGTTCCTTCATGTAGGCACTTCTCAGTCAACCCTTGCATACCTGGATTCCGGGGCTGCCGGCAATTTTATGGATTGGAGAACTGCTTCTTCTATGAAGCTTACCCTTTCACCTCTCACTACCCCATTGGTAGTCTCGGCAATTGATGGCACTGTTCTCCCAGGGGGCCCTATTCGCTTCCAGACGCTACCCATTAGGATGTCGGTAGGGATTCTCCACCAGGAGTGGATATCCTTTCTTATTCTACCCAAGGCCTCTACCCCAGTTGTATTGGGCCTCCCTTGGCTACAGCTCCACTCTCCACATGTGGACTGGGTCTCTGGGCAGATCCTGGCCTGGGGTTCCTCATGTTTCTCGTCGTGTCTTCTCAAGGTGACCCCCAAGGAGAGTCTTCCGGTTGCTGCCACTTCTGTTTCTTCTGATCTTCCTGCTGCATACAGCGATTACCGGGATGTGTTCTGTAAAAAATCAGCTGAGGTGCTTCCTCCCCACAGGTCTTTTGACTGTGCTATTGATCTTGTCCCCGGAGCAACTCTACCCAGGGGTCGTACCTACCCTCTGTCCATCCCAGAGACCCAGGCCATGTCGGAGTATGTCGCAGAGAATCTGGAGAGAGGTTTCATCCGGAAATCCTCATCGCCTGCAGGGGCAGGGTTCTTTTTTGTTGCCAAAAAGGATGGTACCTTAAGACCCTGCATCGATTATCGGGGTTTAAATGCGGTTACTATTAAAAATCGATACCCCTTACCCTTAATATCTGAGCTATTCGATAGGTTGAAGGGTGCCTCCATTTTCACCAAGTTGGATCTCAGGAGGCGCGTACAATCTCATTCGAATACGGGAGGGTGACGAATGGAAGACTGCATTCAACACTAGAGATGGGCATTACGAATATCTGGTGATGCCTTTTGGTCTATGTAATGCTCCAGCCGTGTTTCAAAACGTTGTCAATGAAATCTTCAGAGATCTGCTGTACCAGTTTGTTGTCATCTATCTGGATGACATTCTGATCTTTTCTGAAAATCTGCTCGTCCACAGAAACCATGTCCGCACTGTACTTCAACGTCTTAGAGAGAACAATCTCTATGCCAAGCTGGAGAAATGTTCCTTTGAATGTTCTGAGGTCCTGTTTTTGGGGTGCTTCGTCTCATGTTCGGGGCTTCGTATGGACCCTGGGAAGGTCTTGGCTATCACCAACTGGCCTCTTCCTGCTAGCCTCAAGGCCACACAGCGCTTTCTTGGCTTCACTAATTATTATAGGCAGTTCATAAGGAATTACTCTTCCATTGCCGCGCCTATTATCGCTTTGACCAAGAAGGGTGTGAATGCCAGAGACTGGACTCCCGAAGCTGTCTCTGCATTTCACAACCTGAAACAGGCCTTTGTTTCTGGCCCCCTCTTGAGGAGACCAAATCCTGGGAATGCATTTTTTATTGAAGTGGACGCTTCCTCAATGGGGGTGGGAGCTGTGCTTCTTCAAATCTTTGAGAAGAGACGCCAACCATGTGCGTTCTTCTCCAAAAAAAATTCTCAGGCAGAGAGGAATTATGCCATCGGTGATCGGGAACTTCTCGCAATTAAATTGGCGTTAGAGGAGTGGCGTCATCTCTTGGAGGGTTCCCCTCACTCCATAACGATCTTTACCGATCACAAGAATTTACAGTATCTACAGAATGCTAAACGTCTGAATCCTAGACAGGCCAGGTGGAGTCTCTTCTTTGCCCGTTTTAATTTCACGATTACCTACAAACCTGGTTCCTGCAACGGTCGGGCTGATGCGCTCTCTAGGTCATTTGACACTTTGGACGAGGAGTCCGCCCCTGAACCTGAGCCGATCATTCCCACCTCATGCATTGTTGCCCACTCTACCACCCTGAAGTCTAAAATTCCGCCTGGTAAGACCTTTGTCCCCACTGAGCTAAGAGCTAAGATCCTTCGTTGGGGACATGATTCCAAGGTGGCAGGGCATTCTGGATTCCTCCGATCCTTCCTACTCATCAGTCGTCACTACTGGTGGCCTAATCTCCGCTCAGACGTCAAAGACTACGTTAAAGCTTGTCATGTCTGTGCTCAGTCCAAATCCTCCACACAAGCTCCTGCTGGTCTCCTCATGCCCTTGCCCATTCCTAAGGAACCCTGGGCCCATATTGCCATGGATTTTATCACCGATCTCCCACTGTCTGAGAATAATACAGTCATTTGGGTGGTAATCGATCGATTCTCCAAGATGGCTCATTTTGTTCCTCTTCCTGGTCTTCCTTCTGCCCCTGCCTTGGTTCCCATTTTCATTCGGGAAATTCTCCGCCTACATGGGGTCCCTTCTCATATTGTTTCCGACAGGGGAGTCCAATTCACGTCTCGTTTTTGGAGAGCCTTTTGCAAATCCCTCAATATGGTCTTGGATTTTTCTTCCTCTTACCATCCCCAATCCAATGGACAGACTGAGAGGGTTAATCAGGAGTTAGAGGTCTTTCTTCGCACCTTTGTGTCTTCTCACCATGACGATTGGTCCTCTCTACTCCCGTGGGCAGAATTCTCCCATAACAATCATGTGAATACTAGTTCGCAGAAGACACCCTTTTTCACAGTTTATGGAAAACACCCTCAACTTCCTCTTCCCATGATCTGTTCTCCAGACATTCCAGCTTTGGCTTCGGTTCAGGAGTCTCTCAATTCCGTTTGGGGTCACGTTCATGATTCCCTCCGGGCAGCTGCTGAAAAATTCAAAGGCTTTGCCGACCGCCGCAGGCGTAAACCGCCTTCTCTTCAGCCAGGGGACAAAGTCTGGCTCTCTACCAGGAACATCAAGCTCCGAGTTCCTTCTCTGAAGTTTGCTCCACGATTCATCGGTCCATACACGGTAACTGCTAAACTGAATCCGGTTTGTTTCAAACTCCAGATTCCTAAGAGCCTTACAATCACTAACTCCTTTCATGTTGCTCTTCTAAAGCCTTTAGTCCTCAATAAATTCTCTCGTCCTCTCCCTACCGTGGCGCCTGTCTCTGAGGATAATCAGGAGTACGAGATCAGTCAAATTCTGGACTCCCGACTCTGTAAAGGCGTTCTTCAGTACCTCGTTCATTGGAAAGGGTTTGGTCCTGAGGAGAGGTCTTGGATCACTGCATCTGAGGTCTTTGCACCTCGTCTGTTAAAGGAGTTTCATCTGAAGTTTCCCTCTAAACCTGGGCCCAGGCGGGGAAGGGGGAGGCCTCGTAAGAGGGAGGGTACTGTCATGGATATGCATTAATGTCTGTCTGCCATCTTACCTTCCTCCTCATGTGTTCATCTAGAGACCAGACCTCCTTCACCTGGCTTCCTTTATAATCTCCTCCCAGCCTGACTCCACCCCAGGCCCTATCACATCCTCACCACTAGAGGCCCTGGAGAAGACCAGCTGGGTCTTAGACTCCGCGCCCTGGGGAATCTTGGCTCTCGCTTCCGTTAGGATCCCGGTTGTGCTCCTCTGGTCCCGCTTTCCACAACCACCCAGTTTCCTATCCGCAGAAGCCAGCCATAGGGTTCACTACCCCGCGGTGCACTCCTGTCCCCCTACAGTGTGCATCTGTCACCTGGCCACAGGTGACCCTGACACAGGGCTCATTCCTGTGCTCCAACTAGAGTATCTGTGAGGGGTTGCAATGTTGTGGCACCAGTGCCTAAGGCCCAATTTTTCTGTCCCTGTTCAACAATGGCATGTAATTACAATTCTTGATATAATATTTCACAGCAGGGCGTTCCAGCGCCCACCAAGAGTAACTGTGAGGGCTTGCAGTGTTATGGCAACACCAACACTAGTGATGAGCCGAACACCCCCGGGTTCGGTTCGCACCAGAACCCGCGAACGGACCGAAAGTTCGCACGAACGTTAGAACCCTATTAAATACAATGGATGCGAACGTTCGGATTCTAAAGTGCTAATTATAACGACTATTATGCATGTTATTGTCCTAAAAAGGGTTTGGGAACACGGGTTCTGCACCAGGGGACATGTATCAATGCAAAAAGAAGTTTTAAAAACGGTCGTTTTTCGGGAGCAGTCATTTTAATGATGCATAAAGTGAAAAAAAAAAAGTCAAATATTCCTTTAAATCTCGTACCTGGGGGGTGTCTAAAGTATGCCTGTGAAATGCCACGTGTTTCCCGTGTTTAGAACTGTCCCTGCACAAAATTACATTTCTAAAGGAAAAAAAGCCATTTAAAACTGCTTGCAGCTTTAATGTAAGGTCTGGTCCTGGTAATATGGATGAAAATCTTTAAGAAAAAAAAGGGATTTTTATAACAGCTTACCTGTAAAATCCTTAGTTATTACTAATGGGTTATATAGTTTACCTTCAGGTG
Organism: Rana muscosa; assembly: GCA_029206835.1. NCBI lineage: Eukaryota > Metazoa > Chordata > Amphibia > Anura > Ranidae > Rana > Rana muscosa. The sequence continues at coordinate 501,233,920 of CM055127.1, forward strand.
CTGGCACTGGCAACTTCCAAACCGGAAGTACCCTCCCCTATATAAGCCCCTCCCATCCGGGAGCACCTCAGTTTTGTAGCAAAGCAATAAGTGTCCCAAAAAGAGGGGTGGGAGCCCGTGATGTACTCCAAGAAAAGGATTTTACAGGTAAGCTGTTATAAAAATCCCTTTTTCTTTTTCGTACATCACGGGACACAGAGCGACTTAGTCATTACTATGTGGGACGTCCCAAAGCAATGCCCAATGAGGGGAGGGATACACTATACATAAGCTGGGCGCCATCAGGCATGAGGCTCTTTTGCGGCCTGCAACACACTGCGCCCAAAGGCGACATCCTCCTGACTTCTAACGTCCACCTGGTAGAACCTAGTAAACGTGTGTACTGAAGACCATGTTGCGGCCTTACAGACTTGAGCCAGGGAGGCTTGGTGATGCACTGCCCATGAAGTTCCAACTGCTCTTGTGGAGTGCGCCCTAACTTTGAACGGAGGCGGTCTACTTCTCAAGCCATAGGCTTGTATTATGACCTGTCGAATCCACTTGGCTAAAGTAGATTTTTGATGCTGCCTGACCCTTTCTGGGGCCTTCCAGCAGAACAAACAAAGTATCCGTTCTACGAATCTGAGCAGTGGCTTTTAGATAAGCTTTAACTGCTCTTACTACATCCAAAGAATGCAATAACTTTTTCTCTACCGAACTAGGTTTGGGGAAAAAGGAAGGAAGAACCACATCTTGGTTCAAATGGAACCTCAATACCACCTTAGGAAGAAAGGCTGGATGAGGACGTAATACTACTCTGTCCTTATGGATAACCAGATATGGCTCCTTACAGGACAAGGCGGCTAATTCCGATACTCTTTTAGCCGAACAAATGGCTACTAAGAAAATCAATTTCCTGGTGAAAAGAACCAGGGAAATGTGCCGCAATGGTTCAAATGGTTGTTTCTGTAGAACCGACAGAACCAGGTTTAAGTCCCATGGACATATGGGAATACTAACCGGAGGGCTAATACGCATCACTCCTTGTATAAAGGCTTTGACTAGTGAATGCAAAGCCAAGGGCCTTTGAAAAAAATATTGACAAGGCCGTCTGACCCTTGATAGTACTCAAGGCAAGCTTCCTATGTACAGCCCACTGTAGGAAGTCCAGAATCCTACCTATTACGTACTTACGTGGATGCCATTTCCTGGCCTCACACCACGTGATGTACGCCTTCTAGATCCTATAATAGATCTGCCTGGATACCGGCTTCCTGGCATTGATCATGGTAGATACCACAGGATTAGAGAGCCCTCTCTTTTTTAGAATGTGGGCTTCAATAGCCAGGCCGTCAAACCTAGGGCTGGTAAGGAAGGGTAGTATATTGGTCCTTGCGAAAGCAGGTCCGGACGATGTGGGAGGGTCCAAGGACTTCCCACTGACATTTTTACAATCTCCGCGTACCATGCCCTTCGGGGCCACGCTGGAGCCACCAGAATCACTGGTTTCTTTTCTACCCTGATTCTGCGGATTAATCGCGGTGGGAATGCATATATCAGCTTGAACTGATCCCAAGGGAACACTAGGGCATCCGAACCGCAAGCTAGGGGATCCTTTGTGCGAGACACAAATCTGTCCACCTTTGCGTTGAATCTGGATGCTAGCAGATCTACATCCGGTGTTCCCCACCGCTGGCATATTGCCTGGAAAACCTCGGGGTGAAGAGACCATTCCCCGGGCATAATTGCTGGCGACTTAAAAAGTCCGCTCTCCAATTTTCCACTCCTGGGATGAAAACCGCGGATATGGCTGTGACATACCTTTCTGCCCATTCCAGGATGCAATTCGCTTCCCTCTGGGCTGCACGACTCCTGGTGCCACCCTGGTGATTGATATATGCCACTGCTGTGGCATTGTCTGATTGAATTCTGACAGGTGACCCTTGGAGTTTGGATGTCCATGCTACTAGGGCATACCGGGCTGCTCGTATCTCTAAGAGATTGGTGGGCAGGGCCTTCTCTGCTTCTGACCACTTGCCCTGGAGAGACCATTGCTCCAGTACTGCCCCCCAGCCTATGAGGCTGGCATCTGTAGTGACCACCTTCCAAGAAACCGGACTGAAGGGTTTCCCTTTTTCCAGATTCTGGCACCAACCACCAATGGAGGCTCTTGCGAACGGAAGGGGACAGGGACATTGGTAAGTCTAAAGCCTGAACTTTTTTGTTCCAGGCTGACAGTATGGCCCTCTGCAAGTTCCTTGAATGGAATTGACCGTAGGGTACTGCTTCGAATGAAGCCACCATTTTTCCCAGCAGCCTTATACACAGGCGTATGGATGGTTTTTCTTTTTTGTACCCACTAAGTGGGTCAAATCTTTCAAAGACGACACCTTCTCTGGAGGTAAGAAAATCTTTCTCTGATTTGAATCCAGTCTTAGCCCCCAAGTATTCCAGGCTTTTGACTGGTTTTAGGGCTGACTTGTCTCGGTTGATAATGCAACCGTGAGATTCCAGATACTTGATTATCTTGTGAACGACCACTTCTAGTTTTTTTCACTGAGTGGTCTGTCAGCAACAAGTCGTCTAGATATGCCATTATCGTTACACCTTGTGTTCCTAGTTTGGCCAATCGTAGGGCCAGAATTTTTGTGAACACTCGTGGTGCTGTGGCCAGACCGAAAGGTAAGGCTCTGAACTGAAAATGGCGCCCTTCTACTGCAAAGCGTAGAAATTTCTGGTGGGCCGGACAGATGGGAATATGCAAATAAGCATCCCTTATGTCGATCGAGGCTAACCATTCCTGCCCTTGTAGGGCGGTGGCCACCGATCGGATCGACTCCATCCGAAAAAGTCCTGATATGTAGGAACTTGTTTAGCCCTTTTATATTTAATATGGGCCTCATGTCCCCATTTGGTTTGGGGACTGTGACAAGGTTCGAGTAAAACCCGAACCCGTTTTCTTCCAAGGGAACCTTCATGATTACCCTTGGGGCAATAGTTGCTCTAGTGCCAGAAGGAGGGATCCACTCTTCTGGGGATCGCTTGGCACGTTTGACCTTATAAAATGGGCAGGAGGAATGTCTTTTAACTCCAGCCTGTATCCCAGACTTACTGCGGAGATCACCCATCTCTGATGGTGTCCCGCCAGGTCTCTGTGAACAACTGAAGTCTTCCCCTCACCCGATTGAGTGGGGGCAACCCTTCATGACTTGGGGGGAGGTTTTGTACCTCTCTTGACCCAGGGTTTCTTGTTACCCTGTGATTGTCCCTGATTTCTGCCCCCTGGATTTGACCGCGGAGGCCGTCGGAACTGTTTCACAGCCGATGTGCCAGGGACTGGAGAAGTAGGCCTCTTAAAAGAAGGACTTCTACCCTTGTTCTTAACCGGCAAGAGTGAACTTTTACCGGCAGAAATTTTCTGGATATATTTGTCCAGATCTTCTCCAAATAAGCGTTCTCCATGAAATGGGAAGCTAATCAGCAATTTCTTACAGGGAGCTTCAGCAAACCAGTTTTTGAGCCATAGAAGCCTACGCATATGTCTACAGACAGCGTAAAGCGGGAGGCCTGTTGGATTGTATCCTTTATGGCGTCCACCGCAACACAAGGCTCTAGGTAGGTCAGCTAGGGCAAGAGCCTGCTGATCTGGTAAGTCCCTTAAGACTTGTTTCAACTGATCTTTCACTGCTTGGCAGACTCCAATCGCTGCTACCGCAGGTTGTGTCACCATGCTTGCTGTAGAGAAAGCAGATTTTAGTAAAGACTCCAATTTTTTATCTATTGGGTCTTTGAACATTGGAACATTATCTACTGGACATGTCAGTAATTTATTCACACAAGAGATGGCTGCGTCCACTGTAGGGACCCTCCATTTTTTTATGAACTTATCCTCCATGGGATAGATCACCGGAAATCTCTTGGGGGGAGTAAATATTTTATCAGGATGCTCCCAATCCTGGTAAATAAGCCCTTCCAATAAAGGGTGGATTGGGAAGGAACAGACAGCCTGGGGAGCTTTTAGCGACCCCAGCGAGGAGACAGTAGTGGTTGATGGCTCCGCAAGAGGCATTTTAAATGCTGATCGGACCATATTAGTCAGAGACTGAACCCATAATCTTTCAGCCTGAGACGCTGAGAAAGGTTCTTCCACTGTTGATTCCTCTATAACTGAATCAACCTCATCCTGATCCCCTTCAGGTAGGTCGATCTCTGGGACTGTTCCTCCACTAACAGGCACTCTGAAGGAGGAGACGGAGATCGGACGCGCTTTCCCTGTGACAGGGAAGCAGCGATCAATGCTGTTAATCTCTCTTCCAATCCTCCCAGAGTTGAGGATAAAACCTCCTCTGTTATATATACAGGAGCAGGTGGACTGGGGACAGCCGCAGCACCAGGTACTCCTGCGGGGTTTCCTACGGCTACTGACCTCTGAATTCTCAGGGGAGATTGGTGCAGTACAAGCATGCCCAAAATCCTCAGAGCCCGATGGAGACCCCTTTGGCTTCCTGGAAGACTTATTTCCGGAGCGTCTGGACGACATATCCTTTAAGCACAAAGCTGAGGTATTCCCGTCGTCATACACCAATTTTACTGGTAATAGTCTAACACAGTTGCTGCTATATACCAGCTGGTGTCCACTAAAGTGCCTTTCTATGGGGATGCCTGCATCAACCGCCTCTGTGTGCCACTGTTTGTTGCTAGCTCTGTTTGCATCCAGCTGACACTTGTACTGTGTCTTTATACAAGCTGGGACGCCTGCACATGCGCAGAAGCGCCGTGGCGCGCATCGAGCGTCATCCACCCGCCCCGCCCCTTTTTTTTCATAGGAGGCGCGTGCACGCGCCCGCGCGCGCGCCCGTGCACCATTGGCGCCCTTTTCGAAAATCAAACAGGGACTAGGAGCCAGGGCCCTTTTTGCCGGAGGGCCTGTGCGGTGGATGAGCGCAGCAACAGGGCAGAGGAAGTGGATTCCCACAGAGAAACTTACCAGCTGCCTGGATCTTTTGACTTGAGAAAACCAAAGATCCACATGACAAGAAAAATGGACCACAGCGGCCTCTAGTGGTTTAACACAGGTACCGCGGTCCTTTTTTTTTTTTCTTGACTACTATTAAAATTTTACATTTTCAGTAGTTGCAGGCATACACAGATATTAGCGGGAATACCGTTAGGTAACAGACAGAAAGACAAATTAGGCTTGGGGGTCCCCCAATAGAACCAAGTTCCTGGGGGCCCCCACTTACCTGTTCCCCGCCGCAGGACTCTGTTTGGTCCACAGAAGCCCAAACTTCACCTATCACGGCAGGCATTGTAATTAAACCTTCAGGGACCGGGTTCCCAAGGATTCCACTCCCCTGGACCTGTATAGCACCCTGCACAGACAACATCTTGGTCGTGGGTATGACCAGAGCTCTGGATCCCAGGGTCCAGCCCTCCTAAGAGAGGCATTACAGGCAAAACCTTGCTCTTCTGCTGCAAGGCCCGGGTACCCACCGTTTAGCTATGAAGCTTTTTTGGTGGGATCCGGAACAGCTTACTAAGGCCCGTAAAAGAACCTGTACGCAAGCCCAGTGAAAACACATGTTACTCTTTGGCCAACACCTTAGACACTGGCAAAAAACTGAGGTGCTCCCGGATGGGAGGGGCTTATATAGGGGAGGGTACTTCCGGTTTGGAAGTTGCCAGTGCCAGCACCTGAAGGTAAACTATATAACCCATTAGTAATGACTAAGTCGCTCTGTGTCCCGTGATGTACGAAAAAGAAAAGGGATTTTTATAACAGCTTACCTGTAAAATCCTTTTCTTGGAGTACATCACGGGACATAGAGCGACTTAGTCATTACTAATGGGTTATATAGATACCTTCAGGTGCTGGCACTGGCAACTTCCAAACCGGAAGTACCCTCCCCTATATAAGCCCCTCCCATCCGGGAGCACCTCAGTTTTGTAGCAAAGCAATACATGTCCCCAAAAGAGGGGTGGGAGCTCTGTGTCCCGTGATGTACTCCAAGAAAAGGATTTTACAGGTAAGCTGTTATAAAAATCCCTTTTTCTTTTTCGTACATCACGGGACACAGAGCGACATAGTCATTACTATGTGGGACGTCCCAAAGCAATGCCAAATGAGGGGGGGGGATACACCATACATAAGCTGGGCGCCATCAGGCATGAGGCTCTTTTGCGGCCTGCAACACACTGCGCCCAAAGGCGACATCCTCCTGACTTCTAACGTCTACCTGGTAGAATCTAGTAAACGTGTGTACTGAAGACCATGTTGCGGCCTTACAGATTTGAGCCAGGGAGGCTTGGTGATGCACTGCCCATGAAGTTCCAACTGCTCTTGTGGAGTGCGCCCTAACTTTGAACGGAGGCGGTCTCTTTCTCAAGCCATAGGCTTGTATTATGACCTGTCGAATCCACTTGGCTAAAGTAGATTTTTGATGCTGCCTGACCCTTTCTGGGGCCTTCCGGCAGAATAAACAAAGTATCCGTTCTGCGAATCTGAGCAGTGGCTTTTAGATAAGCTTTAACTGCTCTTACTACATCCAAAGAATGCAATAACTTTTCCTCTACCGAGCTTGGTTTGGGGAAAAAAGAAGGAAGAACCACATCTTGGTTCAAATGGAACCTCGATACCACCTTAGGAAGAAAGGCTGGATGAGGACGTAATACTACTCTGTCCTTATGGCCAACCAGATATGGCTCCTTACAGGACAAGGCGGCTAATTCCGATACTCTTTTAGCTGAACAAATGGCTACTAAGAAAAATCTATTTCCTGGTGAGAAGAACCAAGGAAACGTGCCGCAATGGTTCAAATGGTTGTTTCCGTAGAACCGACAGAACCAGGTTTAAGTCCCATGGACATATGGGAATACTAACCGGAGGACTAATACGCATCACTCCTTGTATGAAAGCTTTGACTAATGAATGCAAAGCCAAGGGCCTTTGAAAAAATATTGACAAGGCCGTCTGACCCTTGATAGTACTCAAGGCAAGCTTCCTATGTACAGCCCACTGTAGGAAGTCCAGAATCCTACCTATTACGTACTTACGTGGATGCCATTTCTTGGCCTCACACCACGTGATGTACGCCTTCTAGATCCTATAATAGATCTGCCTGGATACCGGCTTCCTGGCATTGATCATGGTAGATCATGGTAGATACCACAGGATTAGAGAGCCCTCTCTTTTTTAGAATGTAGGCTTCAATAGCCAGGCCGTCAACCTAGGGCTGGTAAGGAAGGGTAGTATATCGGTCCTTGCGAAAGCAGGTCCGGACGATGTGGGAGGGTCCCAGGACTTCCCACTGACATTTTTACAATCTCCGCGTACCATACCCTTCGGGGCCACGCTGGAGCCACCAGAATCACTGGTTTCTTTTCTACCCTGATTCTGCGGATTAATCGCGGTGGGAATGCATATATCAGCTTGAACTGATCCCAAGGGAACACTCGGGCATCCGAACCGCAAGCTAGGGGATCCCTTGTGCGAGACACAAATCTGTCCACCTTTGCGTTGAATCTGGATGCTAGCAGATCCACATCCGATGTTCCCCACCGCTGGCATATTGCCTGGAAAACCTTGGGGTGAAGAGACCATTCCCGCGGGCATAATTGCTGGCGACCTAAAAAGTCCGCTCCCCAATTTTCCACTCCTGGGATGAAAACCGCGGATATGGCTGGGACATATCTTTCTGCCCACTCCAGGATGCAATTCGCTTCCCTCTGGGCTGCACGACTCCTGGTGCCACCCTGGTGATTGATATATGCCACTGCTGTGGCATTGTCTGATTGAATTCTGACAGGGGACCCTTGGAGTTTGGATGTCCATGCTACTAGGGCATACCGGGCTGCTCGTATCTCTAAGGGATTGATGGGCAGGGCCTTTTCTGCTTCTGACCACTTGCCCTGGAGAGACCATTGCTCCAGTACTGCCCCCCAGCCTATGAGGCTGGCATCTGTAGTGACTACCTTCCAAGAAACCGGACTGAAGGGTTTCCCTTTTTCCAGATTCTGGGGCACCAACCACCAATGGAGGCTCTTGCGAACGGAAGGGGACAGGGACATTGGTAAGTCTAAAGCCTGAACTTTTTTGTTCCAGGCTGACAGTATGGCCCTTTGCAAATTCCTTGAATGGAATTGACCGTAGGGTACCGCTTCGAATGAAGCCACCATTTTTCCCAGCAGCCTCATGCAGAGGCGTATGGATGGTTTTCTTTTTGTACCCACTAAGTGGGTCAAATCTTTTAAAGACGACACCTTCTCTGGAGGTAAGAAAATCTTTCTCTGATTTGAATCCAGCCTTAGCCCTAAGTATTCCAGACTTTTGACTGGTCTTAGAGCTGACTTGTCCCGGTTGATAATCCAACCGTGATATTCCAGATACTTGATTGTCTTGTGAATAGCTACTTCCAGCTTTTCCACTGAGTGGTCTATTAGTAGCAGGTCGTCTAGATATGCCATTATCGTTACACCCTGTGTTCTTAGATTGGCCAATAATGGGGCCAGAATTTTTGTGAACACTCGTGGTGCTGTGGCCAGACCGAAAGGTAAGGCTCTGGACTGAAAATGGCGCCCTTCTACTGCAAAGCGTAGAAATTTCTGGTGGGCCGGACAGATGGGAATATGCAAATAAGCATCCCTTATGTCGATCGAGGCTAACCATTCCTGCCCTTGTAGGACGGTGGACACCGATCGGATCGACTCCATCCGAAAAAGTCCTGATATGTAGGAACTTGTTTAGCCCTTTTATATTTAATATGGGCCTCACGTCCCCATTTGGTTTGGGGACTGTGACAAGGTTCGAGTAAAACCCGAACCCGCTTTCTTCCAAGGGAACCTCATGATTACCCTTGGAGCAATAGTTGTTCTAGTGCCAGAAGGAGGGATCCTCTCTGGGGATCGCTTGGCACGTTTGACCTCATAAAATGGGCAGGAGGAATGTCTTTTAACTCCAGCTTGTATCCCAGACTTACTGCGGAGATCACCCATCTGTCTCTGATGGTGTCCCGCCATGGTCTCTGTGAACAACTGAAGTCTTCCCCTCACCCGATTGAGTGGGGGCAACTCTTCATGACTTGGGGGGAGGTTTTGTACCTCTCTTGACCCAGGGTTTCTTGTTACCCTGTGATTGTCCCTGATTTCTGCCCCCTGGATTTGACCGCGGAGGCCGTCGGAACTGTTTCACAGCCGATGTGCCCGGGACTGGAGAAGTAGGCCTCTTAAAAGAGGGACCTCTACCCTTGTTCTTAACCGGTAAGAGTGAACTTTTACCGGCAGAAGTTTTCTGGATATATTTGTCCAGATCTTCTCCAAATAAGCGTTCTCCATGAAATGAGAAGCTAATCAGCAATTTCTTACAGGGAGCTTCAGCAGACCAGTTTTTGAGCCACAGAAGCCTACGCATATGTACTACAGACAGCGTAAAGCGGGAGGCCTGTTGGATTGTATCCTTTAGGCCTCATGCCCACGGGCGTTTTTTCAGCCGCGTTTTTGAGCGTTTTTTACAGCTTAAAAACGCCTGTCCATGTTAGTCTATAGCTTCATGCCCACCTAGGCGTTTTTGAGCTGTAAAGAGCATAGGCGTTTGTAAGCTGTAAAAAAAACCCAGGGCCAGTGCGTTCCTCAGCGTCAGAATTAGGCAGGAAAAAACGCGAGCGTCAAAAAACGCGCAAAAACGCGCACTAACGCGCAAAAAACGCGCACTAACGCGCGGTCGCGTTTTTAGCTCCGACGTTTTTTTTTTCAAAAAAAAATAAAAAATATTTACAATTACATGGACAGGCGTTTTTAAGCTGCAAAAAACGCAGCTGTAAAAACGCCAGTGGGCATGAGGCCTTATGGCGTCCACCGCAACACAAGGCTCTAGGTAGGTCAGCTAGGGCAAGAGCCTGCTGATCTGGTAAGTCCCTTAAGACCTGTTTCAACTGATCTTTCACTGCTTGGCAGACTCCAATCGCTGCTACTGCAGGTTGTGTCACCATGCTTGCTGTAGAGAAAGCAGATTTTAGTAAAGACTCCAATTTTTTATCTATTGGGTCTTTGAACATTGGAACATTATCTACTGGACATGTCAGTGATTTATTTACACAAGAGATGGCTGCGTCCACTGTATGGACCCTCCATTTTTTTATGAACTTATCCTCCATGGGATAGATCACCGGAAATCTCTTGGGGGGAGTAAATATTTTATCAGGATGCTCCCAATCCTGGTAAATAAGCCCTTCTAATAAAGGGTGGATTGGGAAGGAACAGACAGTCTGGGGAGCTTTCAGCGACCCCAGCGAGGAAACCGTAGTGGATGGTGGTTCCGCCAGAGGCATTTAAAATGCTGCTCGGACCATGTTAGTCAGAGACTGAACCCATAATCTTTCAGCCTGAGATGCTGAGAAAAGGTTCTTCCACTGTTGATTCCTCTATAACTGAATCAACCTCACCTGATCCCCTTCAGGTAGGTCGATCTCTGTGTGAGGCTGTTCCTCCACTAACAGGCACTCTGAAGGAGGAGACGGAGATCGGACGCGCTTTTCCTGTGACAGGGAAGCAGCGATCAATGCTGTTAATCTCTCTTCCAATCCTCCCAGAGTTGAGGATAAAACCTCCTCTGTTATATATACAGGAGCAGGTGGACTGGGGGCAGCCGCAGTACCAGGTACTCCTGCGGGGTTTCCTACGGCTACTGACCTCTGAAATTTCAGGGGAGATTGGCGCAGTACAAGCATGCCCAAAATCCTCAGAGCCCGATGGAGACCCCTTTCGCTTCTTGGAAGACCTATTTCCGGAGCGTCTGGACGACATATCCTATAAGCACAAAGCTGAGGTATTCCCGTCGTCATACACCAATTTTGCTGGTAATAGTCTAACACAGTTGCTGCTATATACCAGCTGGTGTCCACTAAAGTGCCTTTCTATGGGGATGCCTGCATCAACCGCCTCTGTGTGCCACTGTTTGTTGCTAGCTCTGTTTGCATCCAGCTGACACTTGTACTGTGTCTTTTACACATGCTGGGACGCTTGCACATGTGCAGAAGCGCCGCGCATCGAGCGTCATCCACCCGCCCCGCCCCTTTTTTTTCATAGGAGGCGCGTGCACGCGCGCCATTGGCGCCCTTTTCGAAACCAAGCAGGGACTAGGAGCCAGGGCCCTTTTTGCCGGAGGGCCTGTGCGGTGGATGAGCGCAGCAACAGGGCAGAGGAAGTGGATTCCCACAGAGAACTTACCAACTGCCTGGATCTTTTGACTTGAGAAAACCAAAGATCCACATGACAAGAAAAAATGGACCACAGCGGCCTCTAGTGGTTTAACACAGGTACCGCGGTCCTCTTTTTTTTTTTTTTCTTGACTACTATTAAAATTTTACATTTTCCAGTAGTTACAGGCATACACAGATATTAGCGGGAATACCGTTAGGTAACAGACAGAAAGACAAATTAGGCTTGGGGGTCCCCCAATAGAACCAAGTTCCTGGGGGCCCCCACTTACCTGTTCCCCGCCGCAGGACTCTGTTTGGTCCACAGAAGCCCAAACTTCACCTATCACGGCAGGCATTGTAATTAAACCTTCAGGGACCGGGTTCCCAAGGATTCCACTCCCCTGGACCTGTATAGCACCCTGCACAGACAACATCTTGGTCGTGGGTATGACCAGAGCTCTGGATCCCAGGGTCCAGCCCTCCTAAGAGAGGCATTACAGGCAAAACCTTGCTCTTCTCTGCAAGGCCCGGGTACCGACCGTTTAGCTATGAAGCTTTTTTGGTGGGATCCGGAACAGCTTACTAAGGCCCGTAAAAGAACCTGTACGCAAGCCCAGTGAAAACACATGTTACTCTTTGGCCAACACCTTAGACACTGGCAAAAAACTGAGGTGCTCCCGGATGGGAGGGGCTTATATAGGGGAGGGTACTTCCGGTTTTGGAAGTTGCCAGTGCCAGCACCTGAAGGTATCTATATAACCCATTAGTAATGACTAAGTCGCTCTGTGTCCCGTGATGTACGAAAAAGAAATGGCATAGCTACCCCATCACCCCCCCCCCCCACCCCAACCCATTACCAGCCCCTTTGGGTCTTGTATGGATATTAAGGGGAACCCCGCACACAAAATAAAAAAGGCCCTATATACTCTGAACAGCCGTATACAGGCGGTGCATACAAGACAGGGACTGTAGGTTTGTTCTTATGTAGAATCTGTTTGTAATTTTGAACAGGTACATTGTTTAAGTGTAGCTCCAGCCAAAAAATCTATTTTTAAGCTTTTTGGAAAACATAGGGAAGGGTTATCACCCCTGTAACATTTGTTTTGCTGTCTGTGCACCTGTTCAGAACAGTTCACCTCACTTTCCGTCCTAATGACAAATGTTTTTTGAAAATTTGGGGTTTTGATTGAAACAAGAATTGGTGATAAAGCATCAGTGGAGAGGAGACACTTTTTTTCCCATATTAACTCTTACAGGAGAGAATTTGCCTTCCTAGGGGTAGATTTCCTCTCACTTCCTGTTGTATCCTTCCGTTTGCAAGGAGGAGTCGTTTGTAAGTTGGATGTTTGAAAGTAGGGGCCTGCCGTATATACTCAGCAGAAATTTGCCCCTTACATGTTGGTGTTGCCACAACACTGTGAGCCCTCACAGTTACTCTTGGTGGGCGCAGGAATGGGCCCTGCTGTGAATTATTAGATCAAGAATTGTAATTGCATGCCCCTGTTGAACAGGGGCTGAAAAATTGGGCCTTTGGTGGTGGTGGTGGTGGTGTTGACACAACACTGTAAGGCCTCACAGTTACTCTTGGTGGGTGCAGGAATGGGCCCTGCTGTGAATTATTAGATCAAGAATTGTAATTACATGTCCCTGTTAAACAGGGGCAGAAAAATTGGGCCTTAGGCACTGGTGCCACAACACTGCAACCCCTCACAGATACTCTAGTTGGAGTGCAGGAATGAGCCCTGCTGCAAAGCATTGCATAAAAATTGTAATAACACGCCCCTGTTAAACAGGGGCTGAAAAATTGAGCCTTAGCCACTGGTGCTGGTGCCACGACACTGCAACCTCTCCCAGATACTCTAGTTGGAGTGCAGGAATGAGCCCTGCTGCAAAGCTCTGCATAAAATTTTTTAATTACATGCCCCTGTTAAACAGGGGCTGAAAAATTGGGCCTTAGCCACTGGTGGCGGCACCCAGAAATAAAAATGTTCTTCCAAGCTATCATCATCAATCGGATCATTGAGGAGGAGGAGGATAGTCAGTCAACATAACAGGACAGTCTCTCAGCATCAGCATCAGTCTTGAAGGGATGTGACATTTGAAAATAAATTAGTCTGTTATATCAGCTTCAGGTGTTTGGTAGCTGGTGGTGATCCAAGACTGGTTCATCTTTATAAAGGTCAGTCGATCAACCGAGTCGGTGGACAGGCACACCCTGTGATCCGTGACAAATCCTCCAGCAGCACTGAGTGTGCGTTCTGAAAGAACGCTGGATGCAGGACAGGCTAGTAGCTCAATTGCATACTGTGCAAGCTCTGGCCAGTGATCTATCCTCAAGACCCAGTAAGCCAGAGGATTTTCGGTGGGGAAGGTGTCCAAGTCTGACCTTGCCCCTAGGTATTACTGCACCATGTATATCAGACGCTGGCGATGGTTGCTGGAACCGATCATACCTTGGGGCTGCGGACTAAAGAACTGTCTGAACGCATCGGTCAGGCGGCCACCTTCCCCACCGCTCCTTCTTTGACTGACCGAAGCCTCAGCAACTCGTTGTCCAGGACCAGGAGTTTGTAACCTCCCAGTCTCTGGGAACGCGTTGCACAGACCTTTCTGCAAGGCCTCCCGGAGTTGTCTCATCCTCTGCTCCCTCTGCTACAGTAAGATAAGGTCCGCAACCTTACCCTTGTACCGTGGATCAAGGAGAGTGGCCAGCCAGTAATGGTCCCTCTCCTTGATCCGAAGAATACGAGGATCCTTCCGCAGACTTTGCAGGATCAGGGAGGCCATGCAGCGTAGGTTAGCTGAGGCATTCGCTCCGGAGTCCTCTGGGTCACTAAGGACGACATGATCCGCAGCCACCTCCTCCCAGCCACGTACAAGTCCACTGGTTTCTTGGGATTGTAAATCATCCCTAAAAGACTGCTGCTGATGATGCTGAGTGCCAGGCTCTACCTCCATGCTGACACAATCCTCCTCCTCCTCCTCCTCCTCTTCCTGTGCGATGGGTGGGACAGAAGGAACACTGTCTGGGTAAAGGGGGCCTTGAGAGGCAAGGAAGTCCTTCTCTTCCTGCCTCTGTTCTGCCTCAAGTGCCCTGTCCATTATTCCACGCAGCGTATGTTCCAACAGGTGGACAAGAGGTACAGTGTCACTGATGCATGCACTGTCACTGCTCACCATCCTTGTGGCCTCCTCAAATGGTGCCAGGACAGTGCATGCATCCCTGATCATGCCCCACTGGCGTGGTGAAAAAAAACAGAGCTCCCCTGACCCTGTCCTGGTGCCGTAGTCGCACAGGTACTCATTGATGGCCCTCTGCTGCGTGTGCAGCTGCTGCAGCATGGCCAACGTTGAGTTCCACCTGGTAGGCATGTCACATATAAGCAATGGTGTCCCTAGGGGGGGACCAAAGGGGGCCCTGGCCCCCCCAACATTATGCTGTGCCCCACCATGTGCCCCCCAAAAAAAAAAATATATATATTTTTTTGCTCGGGCTTCTGCTGGGGTAACATAGTCTCTCCTGAGAGGGAGAGCGTCCCCAGTCAGCTCCTGTGGGGGATTCCTCCCCCTCCCTCTGCTCGCTGACACTGCATAATGCGAGCGCTCACACAACCACAGCCGCTCAATCTGCTCCTTTCCCTGCATCCTCATTGGCATGGAGAAGAGCGAGTTGCAGGAAGGACTCCACAAGCACTGTGGGAGGGGGGGAGGGGGCCCCAAGCCTTCATCTCAGTTACTGAAAAAACAGACTGATTTCTCCCGTCTTTAGGACAGGAGAACCAGCCTATAAATTCCGAGAGTGGTGACTGCAAGCTGAGCCGAGTGTCAGTCTATGACACTCTTTCACAGCCCAGCGAGTCCAGCCACCCCCCCTCACTCTCCTCACATACGAGCAGGGAGGAATACAGCTCCTCCTCCTCCTTCCAGTCCCGCCCACACTGTCCCAGCGTGCTGTATCTGAAGAGAGGGGATGTGTGGGCGGGAAATATGAAAATCAGCAGCATTCCAGGCTGTGTGTGAATGATGCCTGAGATTCTAGCGTAGACCATGGGTAAGTGTGTGCACTGCAGACTGCAGTACACTGTAATCACTGAACTGCATTATCTCCATCCCTTCTCTCCCCCATCTGTCTCCCTCCCCCTCTCCTGTTCTTTCAAGACATTCACAATTTACTTTCGCTTTCAGTTAGGCAGGGAATATATGCATCCACAGATTGCAGGAAAGAAACTTGCATGATTCCCCCATCAACACAGACAGTGCTGACAGGGGAATATCCCTCCTGCCCAGCAATTGTATTCCCCCGACAAACAGTGATTATCACTAGTGACTATAGCAACCACTAGTGATAATCATAAGAGAATCTGCTCATTAATGGTTCAAATCTCAGCCAGTTCCTGCTGAACCAGCTGAGATTTAAACTGTCTATGGCTGGTCTTAACTCTTAGGCAGCCCATACATTGATCACTTTTTTTCATTCAACTATTAGGTTGAATGAAAAAAAAAGGAAATTATCCAATTCCCCCATCTACACATTATAGGTGGATGGGGGAATGTTCCCAGTGTGGACCAGTGCTGGAACAACCAGAGTTGCTGTCCTGTCCCGGCTATTCACAGCGCTGGTCTCTGTCTCCATGGCAGCGGCGGCAGCACATTGGAACCCAGTGCTGGTTACTTTATGGGGCTGATGTACAGGAGGGCCAGCTCAATTTGTTGTTAGAGATGGGCTGGGCATGTTCAAAATTCCACATGCCAGAGCCTGCCAGAAAGCCCACACTGCACAGCGCCAATCACGGGCAGTGAGACATTTCCCGCTCCGCAGCTCCACAGATCAGGAAATGTCTCACTGTCTGTGATTAGCACTGTGGAGTGTCGGCTTCCTTGTGGGAGATCGGGCATGTGGGATTTTAAACACACCCAAGCCCATCTCTATTGGTTGTAGACAGTTGAGCTCCCTGCAGGTTGCTTAGCAGCAGTGGCGCCTTCTCTGACATGCTGATCGGGATGCAATCCAGGTGATGCTCCTAGTCAAATCCTAGTGTTAAATATCAGTGATTTTATTGATCAAAGCCCACACTTTACAGGCATAGAGCCCACATGGCCGCTGAACATACAGTTTATATATATATATATTGTGAGGGGGTTAGCTCGGCAGCGGGTGTGTGTGACCCCCGGGATGGGCTCCCCACACAAAACAGGCCCAGCAAACGGAGGTTGTGGTTTTCAAAATCAAAAAAAGGTGCGGTTTATTTTCTATTTACAGTGACAAAACACAGCAAAGCAAAAGAAACATAACCAAAATAAATCCTGGTCAAGTTGACCTCTGACTAAACATACAGGTTTCCTAACTAACAACTGGGATCAGCCTAGTGCTGTCCTAGTCCCTAAGTCCCTGGTTTAGTAAAAGTCCAAACAAATAGCCACACAGGCTTTGCCTCACCGCACAGGGGTTCACTCTCCCTAGACAGTCCACACAGGTCTGGTTCCAGGCATGAGCTAACATCTAATGAAGCTGGGAGTTCTTATAGAGGCCTAAATGAGCTGACAAGGTTCAGCTGGTCTCCTCATCTCTGTCTGCACGACGCCCCACACTCTCCCTAGAGGTATGAGTCATCCATGAGCCCACTAGCCTTATACAACTCTCCACCTAGTTGTACAAGTCGGCGTAAAGCCTGAATCTGGGCGAAATATATCTACCCCCCTGGATGCAACCAGGTGACTTTACCTTCCTGCTGTCACATACCCCCCCCTCTTGTTTTAACCTCGGGGTTGGAACACCAGCAATCAGGCATTCATGTACTCGAGACAAAGCATCCACATTCCCCATTTGAACGCCAGGGCGATGCTTTACTGTGAAGTTGAATTCCTGGAGGGCCAGGAACCACCTATTCACTCTTCTATTTGTTTCCTTGTTTTGAGCCATCCACTTTAACGGAGCGTGATCCGTAACCATGTCAAAGTGCCTACCTAGCAGGTAGTACCGAAGGGAATCTAGAGCCCACTTCACCGCTAAACACTCCTTTTCAACGGTGGCGTAATTTACCTCATGGGACTTCAACTTCCTGCTGAGGTAAATGACTGGGTGCTCTTCCCCGTTCCAGACCTGGGACAATACTGCTCCTAACCCCACATCTGACGCATCACTTTGTACGACAAAGTCTTTAGAGAAGTCGGGTGAGTACAACACTGGCTGGCTACATAAGGCTTGTTTCAAGAATTGGAATGCTGCCTCAGCCTCGGGGGTCCATTTAATCATGACCGACCCTTTCCCCTTCGTCAGGTTGGTTAGGGGCACAGCCTTAGAAGCAAAATGGGGAATGAATCGCCGATAATACCCAGCGATTCCCAGAAAGGCTCGTACCTGCTTCTTGCTGTTGGGACGTGGCCAACTCTGGATGGCCTCGACTTTGTTGAGTTGGGGTTTTATTACTCCCCTCCCAATGGTGTACCCAAGATATTTGGCCTCCTCCTGCCCAATGGTACACTTCTTGGGGTTAGCCGTAAACCCCGCTTCCCGAACAGAGTCCAGGACTGCTTGCACTTTTGGCAGATGTGAGGCCCAATCTGTGCTATGGACAATTACGTCATCCAGGTAAGCCGCAGCATACTTCCGATGGGGCCTCAGCATCTGGTCCATTTTCCGCTGGAATGTGGCCGGCGCATTCTGTAACCCGAACGGCATTCTTTTATATTGGAACGCCCCGTCTGGGGTTACAAATGCGGTTTTCTCTTTGGCCGACTTGGCCAGGGGGATTTGCCAATACCCTTTTGTGAGGTCAAGAGTCGTCATGTATCGGGCTGTTCCCAGCCGGTCGATCAACTCATCTATACGTGGCATGGGGTAGGTGTCAAATTTTGTAACTTTGTTCAACTGACGAAAATCGTTACAAAATCGCCAGCTCCCATCCGGTTTAGGCACCAACACAATGGGACTAGACCAATCACTTTGGGACTCCTCTATCACCCCTAAGTTCAGCATTTTCTGTACTTCCTCCCGTATTGCCTCCCGTCGAGCCTCTGGGATCCGATAGGGTTTTAACTTCACCCTTTCACCGGGCGGGGTAATGATGTCATGCTCTACCCCAGATGTTTGTCCCGGCAGCTCAGAGAATACCTCCTTGTTGCGAAGCACAAACTCCTTAACCTCCTGTTGTTGGGGTTGTGACAAGGTGGCTGCTATTCCAACCTCAGGAATCACGCAACCAGTTTGAGCTGGTGACCAAGTGTCTGCGACTAGGGACTCTCTATCCCTCCAGGCTTTCAACAGATTAACGTGATAGATCTGTTCGGGCTTTCGCCTTCCTGGTTGTCTGACCTTGTAATTCACTTCGCTCACTTTTTCCATTATCTCGTAGGGGCCTTGCCATTTGGCAAGGAATTTACTTTCAACCGTAGGGACAAGTACCAATATCCTATCCCCCGGGGAAAAGGTACGGGTCTTGGCTCCACGGTTGTACACTCTCTGCTGTGCCAACTGCGCTTGGGCCAAATGTTCCTTCACGATGGGCATTACCTGTGCAATTCGATCTTGCATCAGGGCGACATGCTCAATCACACTCCTGTGGGGAGAACTCTCACTTTCCCAAGTTTCCTTGGCAATATCCAACAGCCCTCTTGGGTGTCTCCCATACAGCAACTCAAAGGGGGAGAATCCCGTAGAGGATTGGGGCACCTCCCTAATAGCAAACATCAAATAAGGAAGTAAACAGTCCCAATCCTTTCCATCTCTATCCACCACTTTCTTCAACATTTGTTTTAGGGTTTTGTTGAATCTTTCAACCAGCCCATCGGTTTGGGGGTGATACACAGACGTACGCAATTGCGTCACTTTGAACAATTTACACAGCTCTTTCATAACCCGGGACATAAAGGGTGTACCTTGGTCCGTAAGCAGTTCTTTACAAATACCCACCCGGCTAAAAACAAGAGATAGCTCTTTGGCTATGGTTTTGGCCGAGGTATTTCGGAGAGGGATCGCTTCTGGATAACGGGTGGCATAGTCCATTATAACTAATATGTACTGGTGCCCCCTAGCGGACTTGATTATAGGACCTACCAAATCCATGGCGATCCTCTCAAACGGGACCTCAATGATGGGTAGAGGGACCAGCGGGCTACGGAAATGTGGCATCGGGGCCAACCTCTGACACACAGGGCAGGAGGAACAATAATTTTCTACGTCCTTCATCACCCCCGGCCAATAGAATCTCTGTAATACCCTCTCTCGGGTTTTCTCTGTCCCCAGATGACCTCCAAGAATGTGCCCATGGGCCAACTCCAACACCAACTTCCTGTAAGGTTTGGGCACCACAAGCTGCTCAACGGTTTCTTCTGCCCTTTTTGCCACCCGATACAGTAGGTCCTTCTCTACGCTGAAGTATGGGTAAGTGCAGGTATTATCTGGGTTCACTAACTCACCATCTATTTTCACTACGTTTTCCCGTGCCTTTATTAGGGCGGGGTCTTTCAACTGTTCTGTGGCAAAGTTTTCCCTGTGAACCTCAAGATCAGAAAACTCCACAGACGGTAGGTTTTCGTCTGAGGAGGTGGGCTCCTCTCCAGTTTCTTGAGTCTCCCCTGCCAATACTGATAAGGGAAATTCCGGAGAGTCCTCACCACTCTCAGGGGAGTTCTGGCTATCACATTCCTGGTACATAGGGGCACCAGTGGGGGGCTCAGGATCATCCCACAGTTCCCAGAACTTCGGAAAATCCCTTCCCACAATGGCGTCATGCGGTAACTGAGATACTAAGCCCACTGGATGAGAGAGGGTACCTTTGGGGGTCTCGAAACACACTGTAGTCACTGGATACTCTCGGGTGTCCCCATGCACACAAATAACAGCTACCTTGCTATTCCCAGAGACCTCTGTTTTAACTAACTCAGCCTTTATCAGGGTCACAAGGCTACCTGAATCCAGCAATACCACAACATTTCTACCATTAACACACATTTTGCATAAATGTTTCTCAGTTCCTCGAATGGCAGTGCATGCGACTGTCGCACACAGCGACTGACGTCTGCCCGTCAGAAAGTCACACTGCATGGGTTCCTCCACAACCGGGCAATTGGCTGCAATATGTCCCGCTTGCCGGCAGCGGTAGCAAACGATCCTTCTTGCGGCCTCTTGAGCCGCTGATTTCCCAGGCTGTTCTCGCCAAACTTGGGGTAGAGCTCCCACCCTCTCACTCTCTCCACCCTCACCCCTTGGAATCCTCTTATCCGCCCCTGGGGATGGTCTGGTCTTAGGGTGGAAAGTCCGAGTGTCTCTGGAAGAGGCCGTCAGGTTCTCTGTAGCCAAGTATTTCTCCACACGATCCACAAGACCATCGGCCGTCTCTGGGTCTCCATGGCTTACCCACTTTTGGATGGCAGTAGGAAGAGCTCTCAAAAACCGATCCATTACAACACGTTCCACAATCTTTGGTGCGGACAAAGTCTCTGGCTGTAGCCACTTTCTGCTCAGGTGAATGAGATCATGCATTTGAGACCTGGGGGGTTTTCCAAGCTGGAAAGTCCAGTTATGCACACGCTGAGCCCGGACAGCCTGGGTGACACCCAGCCTTGCCAATATTTCAGCTTTTAGCATCACATAGTCTTTTGCTTGGTTAGGCACTAGGTCATAGTAAGCTTTCTGCGATTCACCAGTTAACAGAGGAGCCACCAGTCCAGCCCACTGCTCCTCAGGCCACTTTTCTCTTTCAGCGGTCCTTTCAAATGTGGTCAAAAATACCTCTGGATCATCCTCTCCAGTCATTTTTGTCAATAAACGACTCACCCCAAAGGACGCGGTATTAGTGGGACGGCTTTCCTCACTGGTCTGCGGACGTTGCTGCATTACTGCTTCCATCTGTTGTTGTAGTCTCTGCTCTTGCTTCTGCAACAGGTCTATGAAGCGGGCCTCAGATTGCTGCTGGGCTCGTTGCTGAGCCTCCAGACTCTGTTGCAAAGTTGTGTTTGTCTGCTGCTGGGCTGCAAGGCTCCTTTGCAAACCTGCATTTGTCTGCTGTTGATTGGCATTTGCTAGAGCCAGCTGCTTCAGTATCTCCTCCATGCTGGCTTAAAAAAAACTGCCCGCATTCTCCACCAACTGTGAGGGGGTTAGCTCGGCAGCGGGTGTGTGTGACCCCCGGGATGGGCTCCCCACACAAAACAGGCCCAGCAAACGGAGGTTGTGGTTTTCAAAATCAAAAAAAGGTGCGGTTTATTTTCTATTTACAGTGACAAAACACAGCAAAGCAAAAGAAACATAACCAAAATAAATCCTGGTCAAGTTGACCTCTGACTAAACATACAGGTTTCCTAACTAACAACTGGGATCAGCCTAGTGCTGTCCTAGTCCCTAAGTCCCTGGTTTAGTAAAAGTCCAAACAAATAGCCACACAGGCTTTGCCTCACCGCACAGGGGTTCACTCTCCCTAGACAGTCCACACAGGTCTGGTTCCAGGCATGAGCTAACATCTAATGAAGCTGGGAGTTCTTATAGAGGCCTAAATGAGCTGACAAGGTTCAGCTGGTCTCCTCATCTCTGTCTGCACGACGCCCCACACTCTCCCTAGAGGTATGAGTCATCCATGAGCCCACTAGCCTTATACAACTCTCCACCTAGTTGTACAAGTCAGCGTAAAGCCTGAATCTGGGCGAAATATATCTACCCCCCTGGATGCAACCAGGTGACTTTACCTTCCTGCTGTCACAATATATATATATATATATGTGGTTGTACTCTTGATGCTAATAAATACTGTGTTTATTAGATCTGACTGGGAGCATCACTAGGATCACATCCCGATCAGCATGTCAACAGAGAAGGTTATACAGCATTTCTGCTGCTAGGTGACCAGCTGGGGGCTCGGCTCTCTATAACCAATAGTGCCAGCCTTCCCCTGCATGCACCCATAATGTCACCAGCACAAAGTCCTAATAGACTGCCGCCGGTGCCAAGGAGACAGATGCCAGACCAGCGCTGTCAATAACAGGGACAGGACAGCTGGGGAACCCCACAGTGGCAGAACACCAGGGCCCGGTGGCAAGACAACCTTTGCAACCCTGATAGTTCTCCCACTGCTTTGGACCCTTATATTTTCTTGGTGTGCTGGTGACATATATCTCTTGTTTTCTGCCACCCTGGTGGGGCCCCAGTATAGTAGGAAGGGAGCTCACTACAGAACATGTGAAAGGGCCCGTTGTGGGACCGTAGTAAAGGGCCCGAGGATATATATATATTTGCATTTTATAGTTGGCCCCCCTACTTTTGTCCCTGTCCCCCCATGTGCCCCCCCTAAATATGAAAGCTGGAGACGCCACTGCATATAAGGCGGTTCTTGGGCAGGTTCAACTCCTTTTGCAGCTCAGCCAGGCGAGCACTGGCATTATAAGATCTGCGGAAATGCACACAGACTTTCCTGGCCTGCCTCTGGACATCCTGTAAGCCCGGGTTCCTGCCCAAGAACCGCTGCACCACCAGGTTAAGGACGTGAGCCACACAGGGCACATGGGTCAGTTGTCCCTGTCGGAGGGCGGAGAGGAGGTTGGTGCCATTGTCGCAAACCACCATTCCTGGCTTAAGCTGGCGTGGCGTCAACCACCTCTGAGCCTGCCCCTGCAGAGCAGACAGAACCTCTGCCCCAGTGTGGCTTCTGTCCCCCAAACACACCAGCGCAAGCACGGCATGGCATCTTTTTGCCTGCGTACTTGCGTAGCCCCTTGAACGCCTACGGAGCACCGCTGGTTCCGAGGACAAAGCACAGGAAGAGGCCATGGAGGAAGAAGAAGAGGAGGGGGTGGAGGAGAGAGGTGTGTCACAACCAGTAGTAGCATTTTGGAGGCGTGGCGGCGGAACAACCTCCAACACTACTGCACCTTGTCCTGCATCCTTCCCAGCTGCCAAAAGAGTGACCCAATGGGCCGTGAAAGAAAGGTAACGTCCCTGTCCATGCCTGCTGGACCATGAGTCAGCGGTAATATGCACCTTACCGCTGACCGCCCTGTCCAGCGAGGCCAAGACATTGCCTTCCACATGCCGGTAGAGAGCCGGAATCGCCTTCCGTGAGAAAAAGTGGCGTTTGGGAACCTGCCACTGAGGAACCGCACAAACTCACGGAAGGGGGCCGAGTCTACCAACTGAAAAGGCAGCAGTTGAAGCGCTAGCAATTTAGCCAAGCTAGCATTCAACCGCTGGGCATGTGGATGGCTGGAAGTGAACTTCTTTCGACGGTCCAGCAGCTGAGGCAGGGAAATTTGCCTGCTAGAATCGGATGTCGGTGTACTGCTAGCAGAGTGGCCGCAAGTACTTGGCTGTGACACACCTAATTCTACACCTTCATTCCTCTCAGTGCAGGTTTCAGAGAGGACTGAAGGTATAGTGGGGTTGGAGATCCCAGCTGATGCGGTGCAAGAAGAGGTCCGCTTTGTTCTTTGGTGTGGGTCTTTAAGGTAGGCTTGCCAACGAGCTGCATGGCAGGTCAACATATGTCTGATCAAGCATGTGGTGCCCAAGCGGGTGATGTTTTGGCCACGCGATATACGCTTGAGACATATGTTGCAAACAGCAGCTGTGCGATCTGATGCACTCGACTCAAAAAAGGCTCACACCAAGGAACTTTTGGAATAACGGGCAGAGGCAGCGCCCTGCACAGGCGGAGCTCTGTGGTGTGATTCCGTCGGTGTGCTGCCCTTACGCTGGCCCCCCGAGGGCATCCTGCCTCGTTGGAGATGTGCCTCCTCCTCATCCTCCTCCTCCTCCTCCTCTCTCCTATTAGGCACCCACGTGGAGTCAGTGACCTCATCATCCCCTCCCTCCTCATCACTGGAGCCAATCTGGCAGTATGCTGCAGCTGCTGGAACATGACTGCCAGATTGGTGTCCTTCTTGAGCATCCCCTCTCTCTGCTCTCACGCTACTGCCTTCCTCTAGCTGGGTATCATCATCAGACCCTTCGAAACGCTGGGCATCCTCCTGGAGCATGTACCCAAGCATGTACCCAACACTGTGCTCAAACAGTTCGGGGGACTCCTCAGGAGGACATGGTGGGTCTAGGGAAGGAGTGACTGATGATGACATTGATACCAGGGAAGAGGACGCTTTGGCAGCTGCTTTGCCAGTACCCTGAGCCTGGGTGAGAGAGGATGAGGAGGATGAGGAGGGCTTGGTCATCCACTCTACCAAGTATTCGGCATGATGCGGCTCAACACGTCCAGCTGCCGAAAAGAAGGACAAGCGTGTCCCATGGCCACGTGCTGATGGCGATGCACCGCGTCCACGACCAGCACTGTTGTCTCTAGACACAAAGCCTGCTTGCCCTCTTTTATTGGCTCCTGACTGTCTGCCTCTCCTTGTTTGCCTTCCAGACATTCTAATGGCCTGCAGGGAGATGGGAAAACCAGCAATAAGGCCTAGCTTCAGGAGTATATTTTGCAGGAATCACACTACGCCTGCTGTAAGTGCTGCAAATCCTTCTCTCTCCCTGCACACAAGGTTTAGCAAAGAATATGACACTGACACTCTCCCTGCCTATCCTTCTCTCTCCCTACACACAAGTTTGAGGTACAAATAGCACTGACACTGTCCCTGCCTATCCTTCTCTTTCCCTGCGCCGGAACACACTACACAAGGCCGCCGTGCTGGCGGCCTTTTATAGTGTGGGGCGTGTGCTAAACCCCCTGAGCTATAATTGGCCACAGGCAACCTGCCTGTGGCCAATTATGGCTCTCCTAGCTGCCGGCGGTGTGATTGGCCAAGCATGCGGGGTCACAGTGCATGCTTGGCCAATCACAGCGGCGGGATTGCACTGCGATGGCACAGTGTATTGTGGGCCGTTCGCGTCACTCGAATTTGGCGCGAACGGCCCAAATCGTTCGATGTTCGCCGAACGGTCGAACAGCCGATGTTCGAGTCGAATGCATGTTCGACTCGAACACCGAGCTCATCCCTAACCAACACCTAAGGGCCAATTTCAGCAGAGTATATACGGAAGGTCCCTACTTTCAAACATCCAACTTACAAACGACTCCTCCTTGCAAACAGAAGGATACAACAGGAAATCTACCCCTAGGAAGGGAAATTCTCTCCTGTAAGAGTTAATATGGGAAAAAGGTGTCTCCTCTCTACTGATGCTTTATCACCAATTCTTGTTTCAATAAAAACACCACATTTTCAAAAAACATTTGTCATTGATTGATATGTAAATTTATATTGCGCCAAATACTGTCTTGGAGGACTGCAACTAAGCATGCTGTACCATAAATTAATTGGGATGGAAAGTGAGGTGAAATGTTCTGGACAGGGGCACAGACAGCAAAACAAATGTTACAGGGGTGATAACCCTTCCCTATGTTCTCCAAAAAGCTTAAAAATAGATTTTTTGGCTGGAGCTACACTTAAACAATGTACCTGTTCAAAATTACAAACAGATTCTACATAAGAACAAACCTACAGTCCCTGTCTTGTATGCACCGCCTGTATACGGCTGTTCAGAGCATATAGAGCCTGGGGGCCCCACACCTTTCCTTTTTTTAATTTGGGTGCAGGGTTCCCCTTAATATCCATACAAGACCCAAAGAGGCTGGTAATGGGCTCGGGTAGGGTGGGGGGGGGGGTGCCCATGCCGTTTTTCTCAAAGATTTTCATCCATATTACCGGGACCAGACATGACATTAAAGCCGCAAGCAGTTTTAAATGGCTTTTTTTTCCTTTAGAAATGTAATTTTGTGCAGGGACAGTTCTAAACACGGGAAACAAGCGCCACTTTACAGGCATACTTTACACACCCCCCAGGTACGATATTTAAAGGAATATGTCACTTTTTTTTTCACTTTAAGCATCATTAAAATCACTGCTCCCGAAAAAACGTCAGTTTTTAAAACTTATTTTTGCATTGATACATGTCCCCTGGGGCAGGACCCGGGTCCCCAAACCCCTTTTTATGACAATAACTTGCATATAAGCCTTGATAATTAGCACTTTAGATTCCGAACATTCGAGTCCCATAGACTTTAACGGGGTTCGATAGTTTGCGCGAACTTTCGGTCCGTTCGCAGGTTCTGGTGCGAACCGAACGGGGGGGTGTTCGGCTCATCCCTACTGCTGAGACCCAGACGCTTCCATGTTTGGACTGGGGGCTGTGCTGAGCCAAGTCGGGGAGGATGGAGGAGAACACCCTGTCACATACCTGAGCAAAAAGCTATTACCTCGGGAAGTGAGCTATGCAGCAGTGGAGAAGGAGTGTTTGGCCCTGGTTGGGGCCCTTAAAAAGTTGAACCCTTGTTTGTATGGACAGGAATTTTCCCTAGTCACCAACCACAACCCATTGGTCTGGCTTAACCGGGTCCCAGGAGACAATGGCAGGTTGCTGCGGTGGAGCTTAGCCCTGCAACCTTACAACTTCACCATCAGCTACCGACCGGGTAAGCAAAATGGCAATGCTGATGGGTTGTCCCGGCAAACAGACGTCACTCCAGCCTCCTAGTTCCAGACATCCCCAAGTTGACCCGAGAAGGATCAAGCTGGGTCTGCCGGAGTGTCCCACAAGGAGGGAGCCATGTGAGTCACTTTTGGGAGCAGGGTGACCAAGAAAATAATGAACCCTGAGAATATGATTGGATTACTTAACCACTTCCCGCCCAGTCAATAGCAAATTGACGTCCGGGAAGTGGTTCTGTTATCCACACTGGACGTCATATGACGTCCTGCAGGATAACAGCCGCCGCGCGCCCGGGGGGGGGCGCGCATCGCGGCGATCGGTGAAGCGGTGTGTCAGTCTGACACACCGCTACACTGATCTCGGTAAAAAGCCTCCGGCGGAGGCTTTTTACCACGTGATCAGCCGTGTCGAATCACGGCTGATCAGGATGTAAACAGGAAGAGCCGTTGATCGGCTCTTCCTCACTCGCGTCTGACAGACGCGAGTAGAGGAGAGCCAATCAGCGGCTCTCCTGACAGGGGGGGGTTCGCGCTGATTGTTTATCAGCGCAGCCCCCCCTCGGATACCCACACTAGACCACCAGGGAAGCCCCACCGGACCACCAGGGAAGCCCCAAGCATGTGGATGGCCCCCATGGCCATCCACATGTAGTAAACCATAAAAAATATAAAAAAAACATAAAAAAATATGCCAATCAGTGCCCACAAATGGGCACTGACTGGCACTATCATGGCACGACCACAATGTGTGGTGGCTGGCATTGCTGGGCATCAGTGTCACCAGTGCCACCTACTAGTGTCCATCAGTGCCACCTATCAGTGCCCATAAGTGCCCACCTATCAGTGCCCGTCCGTGCCACCCATAAGTGCCCATCAGTGCCACCTATGAGTGCCAATCAGTGCCGCCTATGAGTGCCAATCAGTGCCGCCTATGAGTGCCAATCAGTGCCGCCTATGAGTGCCAATCATTGCCGCCTATGAGTGCCCATCAGTGCCGCATACCAGTGCCACATATCAGTGCCCATCATCAGTGCCCATCAGTGCCACCTCATCGGTGCCCAGCAGTGTCGCCTTATCAGTGCCCGTCATTGAAGTAGAAAAGGTACTTATTTACCAAAAAAATTAACAGAAACAAAGAAAAACGTAGTTGTTTTCAAAATCTTCGCTCTTTTTTTATTTGTTGTGCAAAAAATAAAAATTGCAGAGGCCATCAAATACCACCGAAAGAAAGCTCTATTTGTGGGAACAAAATGATAAAAAATTTGTTTGGGTACAGTGTAGCATGACCGCGCAATTGTCATTCAAATTGCGACAGCGCTGAAAGCTCAAAATTGGCTTGGGCAGGAAGCTGTATAAGTGCCAGGTATAGAAGTGGTTAAAATGGGACAGTATTATTCGTTAACAATATCTCTCAAGAAATATGAAGATTTTATCCCCTGTACACTGTGAGGTCTATAACCAGGAAGTAGAACTCCTAATATGGGCATTCCAGGAAGTTCAATGTAAGAGACCGACCGTCTATTGCTTAACGATGTGCCTTTGTCTGGATAAGTAAATTGTGATAATCTTGTCTGAGGCAGTTTTCCCTTCACCTATTATTAAGTGTGATAATGAACTCACCTGTTGTCTGCTAAGGGATGTATTGACACTCAGAATAATGTGTATTGGGGGCTCGTTATGTCACCATTGTGTGATGATATGTGGGGATCCGGGTCATTGTTCATGTGGTGACTGCAGTATTCTCCGGTGTATATAAAGAGCCTGTATTCCTTCCAATAAAGAGTCTGATTCCTGTTTGACCCTCAATACAGAGCCTCGTCTCGTACTTGGGGGGGGGGGGGATTATTCGTATGGGTTTCTTGTTCGGCTGATTGGAGTGTCCGTTAGCTGCCTTTGTGTTCGGAAATGGAATGTCCTAAGCGGCTTTAACCCCTTACATACTCGGGGTGTCGTTACAATGTGTATGTCCAATCTGATCTCCGGGATAATAAATCCATCGGTCATGTGACGTCCGCAATCTTCCTCCAGATCTGTGCAGTCATCCAGTGTGAGACTTCCTGTAATAAAGACCGCCCACTGCTGCCCTCTCCTTGTGCAGGGGGGCTGGTCCTGTCTCCGCCCCTACTGTCGTTTTTTGCAGTAGGTGGAGCCCGATGGCCCCTCCCACATCTCTGCTCTCTCCTTGTGCAGGGGGACTGGTCTCATCTGACACTAATCTACGGATCCGGTGTTCTTTCAAAAGAGCCAACTCGTCAAGATCTCCAATTCCGTCACTTCCGGTGACTCTTCAGCAGGAGTGATTGCAGATTTGGACGACTTGGCTGTTTTCACAGAACACCGGCAGGGTGTACAGTACGGTACACCATATAATGAGTGGACATTGTTGGACGACCTGATACTAACCAACAACATGGCCGCCTCCAAGGTGGCAACTTTTTTAACCTTTAGCCGGTGTTCTGCTAAAACAGCCAAGTCTTTGAAATCTGCCGTTACTGCTGCTGGAGAGTCACTGGAAGTGACGCAATCAGAGATCTTGACTAGTTGGCTCTTTTGACAGAACACCGGCAACCAATAAACCACCAAAATCTTCTTATTGTCAGGAAAGTCCTGCATGACCCCCAACCCCCCCCCCCCCCCCGCCCTTCCCCCGGCCATGTCTGGCTTTCTCCCATTGACAATCATGTGAATATCAGACTGAAGGGAACCAATCTCTCCCCGATAATCAATATATCATCAATATTCCGCACTATCAATCCTCTGAGTGACTCAGAAATTCTTACCGTTAATCCATCGCGCTTCCGGGTCGTGCACCGAAAACTCCTTACTGAACAGATCGTCCAACGTCACCATCGTGTCCGAGGAATTGGTCACTTCATCTGGAAGAGAAGAGAAGAGTTATGATGGAGGACGGCCATGTTTTCCATTCACCATGATCGGCACACTCCTCAATCACCGCTCACCGATCACCACACACCAATCACCGCACACGGCGCACACCAATCATCACACTCACCAATCATCACACTCTCCAATCATCACACTCTCCATCTCCAATCATCACACTCTCCAATCATCACACTCTCCAATCATCACACTCTCCAATCATCACACACCGATAACTGCACACATCGATCACGGCACTCACCAATCACCGCACACATCGATCACCACACTCACCGATCACCACGCACACCAATCATTACACCCACCAATCACCGCACACCGATCACCACACTCAACGATCTGCTTATTTCAAATTTTTATGTTTTTAGCAAATATTTGGTATTATTGAGTAGCCGATTCACCACCTGCTGGCCGCAGGAAGTAAATACATCTGCTTTACCCGACCAAATATAGAGAAATATTTCCCGATACTGAACGTTCCATGAAGATGTCCAGACAGAGAACCTGCGGAGATCCAAATGCTGAAGATCAGATTTCGGGGTCTTCTCTATAGAATGAGTACTAGGCAGTAGCAGGGGCCCCATCCCCATCAGTGGGGGGGTGCAAGGCCTAGTGGAGGAGCCCGGGAGAGCTGGGAGGAAGCTACATCCTTACACGGTCATGGATGAAGTGTCCTGGAAGTGAGGGGCTGG
This sequence comes from Rana muscosa, assembly GCA_029206835.1. NCBI lineage: Eukaryota > Metazoa > Chordata > Amphibia > Anura > Ranidae > Rana > Rana muscosa. The sequence goes on from CM055127.1 coordinate 501,264,104, forward strand.
AGCAGCGCCGGCCCAAGACATGGTGCTGCCTGGGACCAAGAATGAAATGCTGCCCCCCCCAAAAAAAAAAACACGCCCACCAAAACGCCCCCACATTCATTATTTTATATCATGATAAGTAAAATTTTATTTATCAGAAAAGCAGAGTTACATGCAACAGCACCATATGCAAAATTACATGACATACCATTACGTTCAAATCCAAACCACAAACTCCAGTGTTATTTTGTGTTTATCTCATGTTAATTGGTTACAACTATATTGTTGTGTATACACTATTGAGGTCCCTAACAGCCAATTGGGGTCCTCAATCACATTATTGCCCATTTGTGCCAGAGGGGATTGAGCCAAATTCTGGGGGTTGACAGGCAGAGTGCAGGCCCAAAACTAAACTAGCAGCTCCTACGGGGGCAGTGCTACAGTTAGATGACAGGCTAGTAAATTTTTGTCAAATGACAGTAATGACAAGCTCTTACCTGCTAACACAGTAACAAACACTGGAGTCGAAGACAGGCAGCAGGGTGCAGACAGACGATCCCGCCACAAATATACAGGAGATGGTCAGAGACTGTGTGCAGACAATGATACAGGAGATGGTCAGAGACTGTGTGCAGACAATGATACAGGAGATGGTCAGAGACTGTGTGCAGACAATGATACAGGAGATGGTCAGAGACTGTGTGCAGACAATGATACAGGAGATGGTCAGAGACTGTGTGCAGACAATGATACAGGAGATGGTCAGAGACTGTGTGCAGACAATGATACAGGAGATGGTCAGAGACTGTGTGCAGACAATGATACAGGAGATGGTCAGAGACTGTGTGCAGACAATGATACAGGAGATGGTCAGAGACTGTGTGCAGACAATGATACAGGAGATGGTCAGAGACAACACGGTAAACACTGGAGCCACAGAAAGACAGCAGGGTGCAGACAGGCGATCCTGCCACACACAGTAAGACTCTGCCACGCCAGTCGGCTCCCGCATCATTGGGTTTGATTGACAGCAGCGGGGCCAATGGCTGCGCTGCTATCAATCTATCCAATCAGGACCCGAGACACCGGCTGTGGAGCTGGTGTGCTCGTCCCCGTCGTGGGAAAAACCAGGCTCAGGTAAGTAAAAGGGAGGCTGCTGCATCACAGGAGGTTTTTTACCTTAATGCATAGAATGCATTAAGGTAAGAAACCTTGAGACCCCTTTCACACGCCCATAGCGTTGGCGGTAAAATATCGGCAAAACACCGCTATTTTACCGTCGGATTTGTGGCACATTTCACCCACTAGCGGGGCGCTTTTAACCCCCGCTAATGGCCGAGAAAGGGTTAAAATCGCCCGCAAGGAGTGGAGGAGTGGTGTATACAGCGCTCCTAAAGTGACCCAAAGATGCTGCTTGCAGGACTTTTTTTTAACATCCTGCAAGCGCAGCGCCCCAGTGTGAAAGCTTTTTAGCGCTAAAATGCCTATAATGCACCTCAGTGTTTTCATGCAGTTTTGTTAGACCCCTTTCACACTGGAGGCATTTTTCAGGCGCTTTTGGGCTTAAAATAGCGCCTGTAAAGCGCCTCCCCTGGAGTCCCAGTGTGAAAGCCTAAGTGCTTTCACACTGGGATGATGCGCTGGCAGGATGTTAAAAAAAAGTCCTGCAGGCTGCATCTATAGGGCGGTGGAGGAACGGTGTATACGCCCCACTAGAGGTCGAATAGCGCCGCTAAAACGACGGTAAAGCGCCGCTAAAACTAGCAGTGTTTTACCATCAATGCCCACCTGCCCCCGTGTGAAAGCAGCCTTAATGTTTTTTTTAAATTGTGTTTTTTGTGCTGTACATACAGGGCAGGCAATGGCATCCTGAGAAGAACATGTGCCATATGTCACCTCTACTGACAATGATCTATCCTGCACAGAGAGGGAGTTGAAACACAGCAGTAACCTTTTTTATGCCTGTTCCCATTAAAATTCATGACATGACCATTGCATCTTGATTAGAAACCAAGAAAACAATACAAATCATTTTATAGTTTGCATTTTTTTAACCACTTGCTTACTGGGCACATAACCCCCTTCCTGCCCAGGCAAAATTTCAGCTTTCAGCACTGTCACGCTTTGAAAAACAATTGCGCGGTCGTGCCACGTAGCTCCCAAACAAAATTGACGTCCTTTTTTCCCCCACAAATAGAGCTTTCTTTTGGTGGTATTTGATCATTTCTGCGGTTTTTATTTTTTGCCCTATAAACAAAAAAAGAGCGTCAATTTTGAAAAAAACACAATATTTTTTACTTTTTGCTATAATAAATATCCCAATTTTTTTTTTTAAATATATATTTTTTTTCTCAGTTTAGGCCGATACGTATTTTTCTACATATTTTAGGTAAAAAAATATAAAAATAAGCGTATAATGATTGCTTTGCGCAAAAGTTATAGCACCTACAAAATAGGGGATGGAATTATGACATTTTTTTTATTACTTTTTTTTTTCCTAGTAATGGTGGCGATCTGCGATTTTTATTGTGACTGCGACATTATGGCGGACACATCGGACACTTTTGACACATTTTTGGGACCATTCACATTTATACAGCGAACAGTGCTATAAATATGCACTGATTACTGTATAAATGTGACTGGCAGGGAAGGGGTTAACACTAGGGGGCGAGGAAGGGGTTAAATGTGTTCCCTATTAGTGATTCTTACTGTGCGGGGAGGTGACTGACTGGGGGAGGAGACCGATGGTTGTCCCTATGTACAAGGGACACACCATCGGTCTCCTCTCCCTGACAGGACGTGGATCTGTGTGTGTTTTTACACACACAGATACACGTCCTTGGCTCTGTGACAGCTAATCGCGGGTACCTGGCGGACATCGCGTCCGCCAGGCACGCGCATCGGCACCCGAGTGACACGGCGGGCACAGCTTTTCCCCGATGCGCGCCCACAGCGGCGCGCATCGCGGAAGTAAACAGGAGGACGTCCATGGACGCCCTCCCGGCAATTGAGCCCCGCGCCCGCGCTGTAGACGTCTTTTGTCTATAGCGCGGGCGCAAAGTGTTTAAAAGAATAAAGTTTTGCTTTAAATTACAGGGAAAACATGGGTACAATACACATTAAAAATCCCACATAACTCACCCTTTTTATCAGAGGCAGAGAGGCAGCCCAGGCTCAACTCACAAGGTCACTGTCCAGGGCACAGCCACAGCAGAATTCCTCCTACACTGAATCCCATTCCCAACCCTGTGGTGGATGAGGTGTGTGGGCGGAGCAATCTTGATTGGCGCGGAGGCTGAGCGCTGTGAATGCTGGGGCGGCCGCGGCCTCCTGACGTCACCGGTTGCTAGGCAACGGTCGGGACTCGGCAGACACAGTGCAGGAGAAAGCAGCATTAGCAGCTGCACCGCACAGGCATAGCGCACCGCGGCGCCGACCAGCATCCGCTCCGCTCCGCTTCGCTCTGCTCTCTGCCCTGACTGAATGTCACACACTGACTGCCGCCCCCTCCTAAATGCCGCCTGGTACCACGGTCCCATTGGGTCCCATGGTAGGGCCGGCCCTGGGCTGGAGAAGCTGCCGGAACGCAAGTTCTCCATCAGGAGAAGGTCGGTGAGTGGACCACAATGGATTACTGGATGAGGCATGCCAGGGGGAGCTGGGTGCGAGGCCAGAGGAGAGACTGTGGGGAAAGTGTCAAATCAATGCGGCCTGAGGGGGCAGGATGTGTAGACCGGACTAGCTGGGAGCAGTAGTCCACCAGTCTACATGTGCTACTAAACTACTATAAGGTGACCAGATTTTTAAAATGAAATCTGGGGACATATGTTTTTTTTACTAGTAATGGCGACAATCAGCGACTCTCTGCCTGTCGCTGCCGCCGCCGCCCGCCTCACAGCCTGTCAAGTCTCACTCTCCAGGCCCAGGCTACTACTGGGTGGGGAGCGGAGGAAGATCACTCCCCCAGGGAAGGCAAGGAGATAAGCAGGAAGGCGGCTGGCAGAAGAACATGTGTGGAGCTGAATGGGCACCGGAAACTGAAGAAATATTCCCTCCGCTCCGACCAGCACATGATCATCAGAAAGGGGCACAGATAATGGAAAAAAAATACACCCCACTAAGCTTTGGAGCGGGGGGGGGGTGTAATTCAGATTTTTTTTTTTTTTATTCCACACTGACTGGCTTTGAAATTGCCCCAGCCGCTGTTCAATCCAATCCGGAGACAAAACCGGGGACAGAATTGGTCTGGAGACAGTGTCCTCAATCTGGGGACTGTCCCCGGAAATCAGGGATGTCTGGTCACCCTAAACTACTAGGCCGCCGGGGAGAGGTACTGCAGACCTCTGGCCTAGTAACAACAGCATCTATTGCAGCCAGCAACTGAGACTGTTCAGAGCGGCCTCTTTTGCTCATAGAGGAGGATGTGACAGGAAAGATAAGGATCTACAGTGAAGTTTGTGCAGGAGGATAGAAGTCCTGGGAGCAATAGTCTGCAGGAGGAGGGGAAATAGTCTGCATGGTGATGCAGGGGAAGTGACTGTAGATATTATATGTGCATTAGTGCTTCAAGGCTCAACCAAATTACAAGTTCTTTAATATGATGGCAAAGCAACATGTTCTATGGGCATCCCATATCCCCATATCCCTCAATAAACAAAAAAAACAAAACAACACAAATGACTGTTCATTGTCTCTGAGGTGATAGATGGAGGTCTGGCAGCCGGGTGATATGGTGGATGTTTGTTACTAGTAGCAACCAAGCGCTACTTATACTATATACCAACTGCACTGTACATCGCCTGCACTGTATACTGTACACTGACGGCACTGTATTATATACTGTACACCGCCTGAAGTGTATTATATACTGTACACCGCCTGCACTGTATTATATACTGTACACTGACTGCACTGTATTCTATATTGTAACTGCCTGCACTGTATTATATACTTTACACCGCCTGCACTGTATTATATACTATACACCGCCTGCACTGTATTATATACTGTATACCGCCTGAAGTGTATTATATACTGTACACCGCTTGAGGTGTATTATATACTGTACACCGCCTGCACTGTATTATATACTGTACACCGCCTGCACTGTATTATATACTATACACCGCCTGAAGTGTATTATATACTGTACACTGACTGCACTGTATTATATACTGTACACCGCCTGAAGTGTATTATATACTGTACACTGACTGCAATGTATTATATATTGTAACTGCCTGTACTGTATTATCTACTGTACACTGCCTGCACTGTATTATATACTGTACACCGCCTGAAGTGTATTATATACTGTACACTGACTGCAATGTATTATATATTGTAACTGCCTGTACTGTATTATCTACTGTTCACTGCCTGCACTGTATTATATACTGTACACCGCCTGAAGTGTATTATATACTGTACACCGCCTGAAGTGTATTATATACTGTACACTGACTGCACTGTATTATATACTGTACACCGCCTGCACTGTATTATATACTGTACACCGCCTGCACTGTATTATATACTATACACCGCCTGAAGTGTATTATATACTGTACACTGACTGCACTGTATTATATACTGTACACCGCCTGAAGTGTATTATATACTGTACACTGACTGCAATGTATTATATATTGTAACTGCCTGTACTGTATTATCTACTGTTCACTGCCTGCACTGTATTATATACTGTACACCGCCTGAAGTGTATTATATACTGTACACCGCCTGAAGTGTATTATATACTGTACACTGACTGCACTGTATTATATACTGTACACCGCCTGCACTGTATTATATACTGTACACCGCCTGCACTGTATTATATACTATACACCGCCTGAAGTGTATTATATACTGTACACTGACTGCACTGTATTATATACTGTACACCGCCTGAAGTGTATTATATACTGTACACTGACTGCAATGTATTATATATTGTAACTGCCTGTACTGTATTATCTACTGTTCACTGCCTGCACTGTATTATATACTGTACACCGCCTGCACTGTATTATATACTGTACACTGACTGCAATGTATTATATATTGTAACTGCCTGTACTGTATTATCTACTGTTCACTGCCTGCACTGTATTATATACTATACACCACCTGCACTGAATTATATACTGTACACTGACTGCACTGTATTATATACTATACACCGCCTGCACTGTATTATATACTGTACACTGACTGCACTGTATTATATACTGTACACCGCCTGAAGTGTATTATATACTGTACACTGACTGCAATGTATTATATATTGTAACTGCCTGTACTGTATTATATACTGTTCAGTGTTCACTGCCTGCACTGTATTATATACTGTACACCGCCTGCACTGCATTATATACTATACACCACCTGCACTGCATTATATACTGTATACCGCCTGCACTTTATTATATACTGTACACTGACTGCAATGTATTATATACTGTACACAATATATACGTATGTACTGCTGTATGAGGAGAGGATTTATATTTTCTCTAGGATTCAGTTGCAATCTTCACATGTCTTTACTGTCCTTAGGATGAGTCGAGAGTGGGGGGTGGGGGGGAAGGTGGTTGCAGTGTTGTCCTCAGGATGGGTCTGGGGTGGGGGGAGGGTGGTTTCAGTGCTGTCCTCAGGATGGGTCTGGTGTGGGGGAGGGTGGTTTTGGTGCTGTCCTCAGGATGGGTCTGGTGTGGGGGGAGAGTGGTTGCAGTGCTGTCCTCAGGATGGGTCTGGTGTGGGGGAGGGTGGTTGCAGTGCTGTCCTCAGGATGGGTCTGGTGTGGGGGAGGGTGGTTGCGATGCTGTCCTCGGGATGGGTCTGGTGTGGGGAGGGTGGTTGTGGTGTTGTCCTCGGGATGGGTCTGGTGTGGGGGGTTGGGGGAGGCTGGTTGCGGTGCTGTCCTCGGGATGGGTCTGGTTTGGGGGGTGGGGGGGGGGAAGGGTGGTTGCGGTGCTGTCCTCGAGATGGGTCTGGTGTGGGGGGGGGAAGGGTGGTTGCGGTGCTGTCCTCGGGACGGGTCTGGGTTGGTGGTGGGGGAGAGGGTGGTTGCGGTGCTGTCCTTGGGATGGATCTGGTGTGGGGAGTGGGGGGGGAGGGTGGTTGCGGTGCTGTCCTCGGGATGGGTCTGGTGTGGAGGGTGGGTGGTTGCAGTGCTGTTTTTGGGATTGGTTTGGTGTGTGGGGGGGGGGGGTGGTTGCCGTGATGTCCTCGGGATGGGTCTGGTGTGGGGGGGGGGGGGGGGAGGGTGGTTGCGGTGCTGTCCTTGGGATGGGTCTGGTGTGGGGAGTGGGGGGGAGGGATGTTGCGGTGCTGTCCTCGGGATGGGTCTGGTATGGGGGAGGGTGGTTGCGGTGCTGTCCTCGGGATGGGTCTGGTGTGGGGGAGGGTGGTTGCGGTGTTGTCCTCGGGATAGGTTTGGTGTGGGGGAGGGTGGTTGCGGCGCTGTCCTTTTGATTGGGTCTGGTGTGGGGGGGAGGGTGGTTGCGGTGCTGTCTTTGGGATGGGTCTGGTGTGGGGGGAGGGTGGTTGCGGTGCTGTCCTCGGGATGGGTCTGGTGTGGGGGGAGGGTAGGCTGGCGGTTGAGCTGCTATTTCAGTGCAGTGACAGTTGAGTAGCAGGTGAAGGGTTAAGGGTGGAGAAGAGGTCTTGTGTCATTATGGGTGGAGGGTCGCCCGTTCCCAGAACTTATCATGCAGAACAGAATTGTGGTCTCTGAGGTGACACCGCCAGCCGGAGGAATCTCGGCACAAAGATGAAATATTCATGAGCTGTCGCCTGTTTTGCCTTAAACAGCAGATTTTCCTGGCCGCTCTTTCAGGCTGAGAATAGTATGTGAACCTCGGGAGGATTCATTACCCGGAATCGCCATCCTCCGCACTGACTCAGAAGACGAGCGTCTCTGAGGGTCTCATTCACATTCCTGACATGTTCTCCATCACTGGAACGTGGCTCTGTCCATGGCGGCTAAAGAACATTCGTGTGCTGGGAACCCGGGGCCCCAGGAGGAGCCAAGTCTTCCCATTCCAGATGGAACGCCACCCAACGTCATTTCCACCCAGAAGGAAAATCCAGCAGTTCGCCGTCTTATACCACCAGATCCATTGTCTGCAAATTAGCAAAACATGCCGAGATTTCCCACAAGATACAGAGACAAGAAAATCGGATATTTCTGCCGGATAGAGAGTCTCCACCTGCTGCAATGCAGAACTCAGCACAACGATAAATCCAAGATGGCGGCACCATTTGGACCCTCTGTGACCTCACAAATTTTCTCTCAGTAATCCACACTGGACAATGTTCCTTTATACCCCACATGCCCGGTCCTAATACCCCTTTCCAAACACATAATGCCCCAGTGTCTGAACCTTCAATCCCGCCATCCCCCCACCATCTAGTCACTTAATGCCCCAGTGTCTGGTCTCTGATACACCTGTTGGATCACATAATGGACCAGTGTCTGACCATTGTAATGTTCGGGGAACCAGCTAGATCGCAGGACACAGGCTTTTCAAACAAAAGGACGTTTATTTAAACTTAAATGGCTTCACAGCAGCAAAACAAAAGAAATGACAGTCTCACCGACTTGTAGAGTTTATAATTGCTGTCGCAGTTAAACAGTCCTTACTTGGTGTTGCAGGTAAGTTTCCCAGATAGCAGGCTTCCATGCAGGCCACTGCCATGTACATTCACAGCTTCCCAGAGCTTTTCACAGCCTCCACAGCTTTTGCAGTGTCCACCATTCACCATGCAGACTTCACTCCACTCCTTCACTCTCTCACCTACAACTTCCTGTCTCTCTTAAACCACTTCCTTGGACAGGTGCGTTAACCATTGCTGTTCCCTTAAAGGAACCACAGCCCAAACAGAGGGGAAATATAGCGTCCTTCCAGGACCCAGCCACGGCGTCCTGTACATATCCCCCCCCTGTGCCCCAACGCCAAGGAGGTGGAGGCAACAGTGGAGCTAAAATAATGGACTCGGGAGAGGGCATCTGCATTTTGATGCAGTCTCCTGGGCCTATGCTCCACTACAAATTTAAATTCCTGGAGCGCCAGGAACCAACGTGTAATTCTGGCATTAGTCCCTTTACCTTGCCTCATCCATGTTAAAGGGGCATAGTCAGAAATTAACCTAAACTTCCTTCCCAAGAGGTAATATCTGAGGGATTCCAGAGCCCACTTAATGGCCAGACATTCTCGTTCAACTATAGCGTAGTTTTTCTCCGCTGGTGTCAACTTCCTACTGAGGAAGACTACTGGGTGCTCCTCACCATGAACAACATGTGACAACACAGCTCCCAATCCTACATCGGAAGCATCAGTCTGGACAACAAACTCGTTTGAAAAATTGGGTGCTATCAGGACAGGGTGTTGGCACAGTGCTGACTTGCGCTCCAAAAAAGCCTTTTCAGCATCTGCATTCCATTCCACCATGACCGATTTCCGTCCCTTAGTCAGATCGGTCAATGGAGCCGCCAATGTGGCAAAGTTGGGTACGAATCTCCTGTAGTATCCCACCATGCCCAGGAATGCACGTACCTGCTTTTTTGTGAGAGGGCGGGGCCAATTCTGTATAGCCTCTACCTTGTTAACCTGAGGTTTCACCACCCCTCTACCTACAATATAGCCCAGGTATTTCACCTCCTCCATTCCCAAAGCACATTTTTCAGGGTTTATTGTAAACCCCTCCTTCCAAAGAGAGTCCAGTACTGCCTGGACTTTGGGCAAGTGTGATTCCCAGTCTCTGCTAAAAATGACTATGTCGTCCAAGTACACTGAGGCATACTCCCGGTGAGGTCGTAAAATCCTATCCATTGCTCGCTGGAAAGTGGCTGGAGCAGTTTGTAGTCCAAAAGGCATTCTTTTGTACTGAAAACTCCCCTCTGGGGTAGAAAAAGCAGTTTTCTCTCTAGCAGCCTTAGTCAACGGGATTTGCCAATACCCCTTGGTAAGGTCTAATGTTGTAATATACCTGGCTTGACCTAGTCTCTCAATAAGCTCATCTACCCGGGGCATGGGGTAGGCATCAAACCGTGAAACCTCATTAAGTTTCCGGAAATCATTGCAGAATCGCAGAGTCCCGTTGGGCTTTGGTACCAACACAATTGGGCTCGACCACTCACTCTGCGACTCTTCAATGATCTCCAGGTCCAGCATCTTTTTCACTTCCTCTGAAACGGCCTTCCTTTGAGCCTCTGGGATGCGGTAAGGCCGGACAAAAACTTTGACTCCAGGTTCCGTGATAATATCATGTTCTATAACACTAGTTAGCCCTGGCAAGTCTGAAAACTTTTCTTTATTTCTCTGCAAGAACTCCTTTGCCTGCTGACTTTGGATTTTAGACAGGGTACTTGCTACTTGGACACTCTCCACCCCAACCTGAGGCTCAAGTCTTGCACTAGCCAGGGAGGTCACCGGTTCCCTGTCTGTCCAGGGCTTTAACAAGTTGACATGATATATCTGATACGGTTTCCTCTTGCCTGGCTGGTGGACTCTATAATTTACCTCTCCCACTTTTTCCACAACTTCAAAGGGACCTTGCCATCTGGCCAAGAATTTACTTTCCACAGTGGGAATTAGCACCGCTACTCGATCCCCCACTTGGAAGTGCCTTATTTTAGCAGCCCTGTTATAGACCCATCGTTGAGCCTCCTGGGCTTTTTTCAAATGCTCTTTGACTAGTGGCATCACAGTTTGGATCCTTTCCTGCATTTGGGAGACATATTCAAGAACACTCTTATGCTGAACAGGTTCACTTTCCCATTCCTCTTTAATAAAGTCAAGTAGTCCGCGAGGTCTCCGCCCATATACCAACTCAAAGGGCGAAAACCCAGTGGAGGCCTGGGGCACTTCCCTGATAGCAAACAGGAGAGCTGGTAACAGGCAGTCCCAGTCTTTCCCATCCCTTTGTACCACTCTATTTAGCATAGACTTAAGGGTCTTGTTAAAGCGTTCCACTAACCCGTCCGTTTGGGGATGGTAGACCGATGTGCGCAGCTGTTTAATCCGGAACAGCTTGCACACATCGGCCATAACTCTCGACATAAATGGGGTGCCCTGGTCTGTGAGTATTTCCTTGGGAAAACCAGTCCGTGTAAACAACTGGAATAATTCCCGGGCAATAGCCTTAGAGGAGGTATTCCGCAGTGGAAGCGCCTCGGGATATCGGGTGGCATAGTCAAGAATCACCAATATGTAGGAGTAACCTCGAGCCGACTTTACCAAGGGACCCACTATATCCATGGCTATCCTCTCGAATGGGACCTCAATTATGGGCAGAGGGACCAAAGGGCTCCGGAAGTGGGTCACCGGAGCGGTCAACTGACAGGTGGGACAAGAGGCACAGTATTTCTTTACCTCTGCTTTCAGACCTGGCCAGTAAAACCGGTCGGTGATCCGTGCTTCCGTCTTCTCAACTCCAAGGTGTCCCCCTAACACATCATCATGGGCCAGGTCCAGAACCTTTCGTCTATATTGTTGGGGTACCAACAATTGTTCTACCACATTTTCCCTCACCTTGGTAACCCGATACAATAACTCATTATACATTGCGAAGTGTGGCCACCGCTCATTTGCACCTGGCTCTTGGGGAACCCCATTTACTATTACAACTTGTTCCCGTGCACGGGCCAAAGTGAGGTCCTGCATCTGAGCAGTACCAAACGCCCCCTGGGGAACACTCAAATCTGGCAGGGCAGGGGTAGAGGCCACTTCCTTGTCCTCTTCCCCCAGCATTACCTGAAGTGGGGAAGATCCTCCCCCCTCAGTGTTTTGGTAGGTCTGTGGACCACATGTCTTGACATTATCAACAGTATCAGCTCTACTTTCATCACCATTAACCCAACCATTAGCAATTTCATCATTTGGATCCACATTAAGAACATTTGGCAGTTCAGGGTTATTCCTCTCAGCAGCAGGAACAGGGAGGCTAGTTTCTCCCCAATCTCTGAACTGTTCTCCTTGTTCCCACAGTTTTGTAAACAACGGACAGTCTCGTCCTATTATAACATCATGTACCAAGTTCTTTACCACCCCCACCTCTTGAGTACCAGTGCCACATGCTGAGGAGATGGTCACTGAGATGAGAGGGTACTCTCTAGTGTCCCCGTGAATGCACACCACCCGTAAGGTTTTTCTTACCGGACCGATCTTCCCAATTACTCTAGGATGAACCAGGGTTACCATGCTTCCGGAGTCCAACAAAGCCCGGGCAGGGAGGTGGTTCACTTGGACTTCACACTCAAATTTTTCTTCACCCAGGTCGAGCTGTGTGGTGCATACTTTATGGGCATAAAAAGACCCCCTCCGAAGAACCCCGCATTCCATGGGCTCCTCTTGCAGTGGGCAGTGTGCCCGGGTATGACCCCAGGAATGACATCGCCAACATTGTACATCCCCTCCTCTCCGAACAGGAACAGAACGCTGAGGGGGTACCGGGAATGACTCTTGACCTTCCGGGGTGTTTGCTCCAGGACTCCTTGGAACATCCTTTCGAAGGGCAGCAGTTGGTCGAACAGGCCGTGGTAGACTGGGGCCTATGCGCTTGGTAGGTCCGAGCAGGTCCTCCACCACTGTATATCGTTCCACCATCTCGACAAGGAGGTTTGCTGTTTTGGGGTCTCCATGGCTGACCCACCGTTGAAGGTCGTCTGGCAGGGATCGCAGGTATCGGTCCAGCACAACCCGTTCCACGATTTGGGGGCCCGACAACACCTCAGGCTGCAGCCATTTTTTTACCAGTTGCACCAGGTCATGCATTTGAGACCGGGGTGGCCGATCTGGACGATACTTCCATTGGTGTACTCGTTGGGCCCGAACGGCCGTAGTCACCCCCAGACGAGCCAGAATTTCTGCTTTTAACTTTTGATAGTCTTTAGCATCATCGGGTGGCAAGTCAAAGTAGGCTTTTTGAGGATCTCCGGTGAGAAAAGGAGCAATGAGGCCGGCCCACTGGTCCTGAGGCCACCCTTCTCTCTCTGCCGTCCTGTCAAATGTAGCAAGAAATGCCTCTACATCATCGCTCAGGGACAATTTCTGCAAAAAATGGCTTGCCCTCACAGTCACCTGGTTGCCAGGGGCAACAGCCACTTGTTCCTGAGACAGCTTCTGTACTGCTTCCTTTAAGACAGTAACCTGCGCCTGCATAACCCCTTGCTGGGTCGCTTGCTGGGCTGCCAACTGGGCCACCAAAACTCGAGTATTTTCTTGCTGCAGAGCCAGCGCCTCTTTGTGGTGATTTTGTTGTACCTCCAGCTGGGTTGCTAAGCGCTGATTAGCTTCCTCATGGTGAGTCTGCGCTTGCATATTAGCCAGGGCCAGCTGTTTAATTAGCTCCTCCATTGTTTCAGATTTCAATGTTTGTGCAGCTTTAACCCAGGACATAAATCCAATGTTCAATCCAATCCTTTAACTGTTCAAATGCAAAGATAAAAAAAAAAAAAAAAGTTTTTTTTTTCTTTTCTTTCTTCTTATGCCTGTTATTCTGTCCTGCCCGCATTCGAGCACCAGTGTAATGTTCGGGGAACCAGCTAGATCGCAGGACACGGGCTTTTCAAACAAAAGGACGTTTATTTAAACTTAAATGGCTTCACAGCAGCAAAACAAAAGAAATGACAGTCTCACCGACTTGTAGAGCTTATAACTGCTGTCGCAGTTAAACAGTCCTTCCTTGGTGTTGCAGGTAAGTTTCCCAGCTAGCAGACTTCCATGCAGGCCACTGCCATGTACATTCACAGCTTCCCAGAGCTTTTCACAGCCTCCACAGCTTTTGCAGTGTCCACCATTCACCATGCAGACTTCACTCCACTCCTTCACTCTCTCACCTACAACTTCCTGTCTCTCTTAAACCACTTCCTTGGACAGGTGTGTTAACCATTGCTGTTCCCTTAAAGGAACCACAGCCCAAACAGAGGGAAAATATAGCGTCCTTCCAGGACCCAGCCACGGCGTCCTGTACACCATATATAACCCCCATGGTTACATAGCAACCATCTGACCTTGTCACATATTGTGCCAGTATCTGGTTCTTCGTACCCCCTTCAGGTCACATATTGTTATAGTTTCTGGTCCCAAATACATCCTGTTGGATCATACAATGTCCCAGTGTCTGGTCCCAGTTGGATCATGTGATATCCCAGTGTCTGATTATTGGTTCCTTCCTATTAAGTCTCACAATGTCCTACTGTCTGGCCTCTGATTTGTTCTATATTGGGTCACACAATGACCAAGGGTCCAGTCCCTGATCCCCCTGTTGGCTAACACAATGACGTAGGATCCAGTCCCTGATCCCCATGTTGGCTAACACAATAACCAAGGGTCCAGTCCCTGATCCCCCTGTTGGGTCACACAATGACCTAGGATCCAGTCCCTGATCCCCCTGTAGGGTCACACAATGACCAAGGGTCCAGTCCCTGATCCCCCTGTTGGGTCACATAATGACCTAGGATCCAGTCCCTGATCCCCCTGTTGGGTCACACAATGACCTAGGATTGTACATTCAGACTCTGAGTTTCCTCCATAGACCCATCGAGGGGCTTGTTTGTCATCACCACAGACTGTGAGCCTCACGAGAGACCAGAGAAGGAAGACGTTCTTGCATTTCATTGTTTAAATAAATAATGAAATCCCAAAGCCTCATAAATTTGTATTTTTGGCTGTTATTGTTGGGCCTCCTTCTTTCCAGAGTTCTTCTGTGCCGGGCATTACAGGAGGTGGGATGTGACGGTGGGATGTGACGGTGCGATGTGACGGTGGGATGTGATGGTGGGATGTGACGGTGGGATGTGACGGTGGGAATGTTTGACGATGGAATGTGACGATGTGATGATGGGATGTGACGGTGGGATGTGACGGTGGGATGTGACGGATGTGACAGTGGGATGTGACGGTGGGATGTGACGGTGGGGGGATGTGACGGTGGGATGTGACAGTGGGGGGATGTGACGGTGGGATGTGACGGTGGGATGTGACGATGGGATGTGACGGTGGGATGTGACGGTCGGAATGTTTGACGATGGGATGTGACGATGGGATATGACGGTGGGATGTGACGGTTGGATGTGACGGTGGGAATGTTTGACGATGGGATGTGACGATGGGATGTGACGATGGGATGTGACGATGGGATGTGACGATGGGATGTGACGGTGGGATGTGACAGTGGGATGTGACGGTGGGAACGTTTGACAATGGGATGTGACGGTGGGATGTGACGGTGGAATATGACGGTGGAATGTGACGGTGGAATGTGACGGTGGGATGTGATGGTGGGATGTGATGGTGGGATGTGACGGTGGGACGTGACGGTGGGATGTGACGGTGGGCTGGGATCATGGGATGCGACGGTGGGATGCGACGGTGGGATGCGACGGTGGGATGCGACGGTGGGATGCGACGGTGGGATGCGACGATGGGATGCGACGGTGGGACGTGACGGTGGGACGTGACGGTGGGACGTGGCGGTGGGATGTGACGATGGGATGTGACGGGTTCATACTGCTCACCATTATGAGAGCTTTCTGGGATCTTCTCTGGGAAAATTGGAAAACGTTCCCTTCTCTCTTGGAAAACGTTTGTTCAGCATCACATACAGCCTGAGCGGCACGCCATGAAAGCGTCGCTCTTCTTTCTTCTTATCTATTAGCCTCAGTCTACTCATTACAGCAGACAAGACATTTCCAGCTTTTCCCTGGAAGCTCCATCACAGCCTCCACGAGCCGGAGAAATCATCGGAAATGTTCTGCAGGAAGATTAGGAATAATTTGTTGAATATTCACACAGGTTGCCTGAAGCTCCGGGAGAACACAGCTCAGAGTCTCTCACAGATGTTGAAGGTGTTGTCAGGAAGTTACAATATATATATATGTAGCACTACCCCGTAGGAGCTGCTGGTTTAAAGTTTTGGGCCTACCGTTACCTTTCTGTTCACCACACTCGTGTCAGGGGTCCCTCTTGAAGAGCTTTCATGAATGTCCACACCAACGCTTGGTTACTTTTTCTTCAAGAGCTATATTTTACCAGTTCCAACAGAGGGGTAGAGGGATAGGGGAGGTTCAGGTACTTTGCTTTGCGGATCACAGGTGCAATCTTAGATCCAGAGTATAAATCAGTTCCACGCTGGATTCAGCAACCACTGGATAGGCAGAACTCTCACTGACCCAGTAACCGGTGCGAAGCTCGTTCAAAGTCTCTGCCACAGACTTGATGAGTGCCGTTGCTTCGTTCCACAACCTTCTGCCACAAGATCGTGTAACCACACTGACACTTTGCAAAAGTTTCTTCTTCTTCCCGCAGGCAAGACCACGTAGGACCATCCCTGGACTAGTAGGCCCCAGCAACTCCTGGGCCTACTTCTCAGTTGCAGAGCCTCGGGCCAGTAGGCCCCGAGGCCGAAAATGGCTCGCACATCCCTGAGGCTAGGAGGGCCCTCAGGTCAGGATCCAGGAACGAACCTCGATAGAGCGGTCTCTGTCCCTTAAGTACCCCCTCCCAGAATGCACAGCGGGTTGACCACGCCCCCTGAGCCACTTCTGGGAAAGGAATACCCAATACACCCAGCCTGCTTAATTTCCAACCCTGACCTGTGGTGACAGTGACACCTACTGTCAGGTGGAAAACTCTCAACCCAGCTAGACTGAAACAAAGCCAACAATTTAGCATAATCCTTCTGAGCTAAACTACAGCTCAGATAACTAAATTTAACACATAGCGCCTACCCAACAGGAGTAGGGCGCTACACACTTCCCCCACCGCAAAACGAAAATGTCCTCATCGACGAGAAAAAAAATATGACTCTCACTCCTGAGAGTCAGTACCTGAAACCCAAAAAAACTTGTACGGGAAAGGAGGGGTATAAAACAGTACAAGAAAATATGGGTTTAACATACACACAATTAAATCACATCAAAATATATATACAATATTCCTATCTCTCTCTCTATCTAACCCACCCATTCTCCGGTGGTTTTTGATAAAACATTTCAATGCTTGAAAAAAAAAAACAAGCAGACATATGCAATAATATAAAATATCTCCCGAGAAGCAAAGCCTCACTTTCTGGAGAAATTAGCCTTTGTTTCTCCACATATACATATATACATTGGGTGTAGGTAGCTAAGAAAAAAGTATGAGAGTCCAGTTTTGCTGAGTAAACTCCCACCACCTAGTGGCAGAAAAACAGTATAAAGCCTCGTACACACGGTCGGACTTCCAGCTGACTTTTCCGTGGATTTTTGTCAGAACGGAGTTGGCCGGGCACACCCATAGCATACACACCACAGGACTTTTCTGCAAACTTTCCCAAAACTTTTTGCAGCATCACATGGTTTTTCTGCTCTTTTCTGCTCTTTTCTGCTCTTTACCGCCACCCTTTGGTCAACTTCTGCTATTGTTGGTTGATTTTAACATTAGTTGTTTTGTCCATCGGACTAAAGTCCTATGGTTTTCTGTACACACGGTAGGACTTTGCTCCATCGGACTTTTGTTGGGCAAAAGTTTGTCCATTTGCAGACCCAACTTTTGTCCGATGAAATCCAAAACCAAACGAAAAAAGTTTGTCGGATGGAGCGTACACACGGTCGGATTGTTGGTCCAACTTGCTCAAAACGAAGTTTGTTGGGCAAAAGTCCGACCGTGTGTACGGGGCTTAACACAGTCCTCAGTTTTAAGTACTGGACCCATAGACGAAATCTTGACTCCAACATCTTCCGGTACCCTAGCACTACCTAGCTACATACCCACATTCCTTTCAGAAAGAAAATCTTCCTTTCTTTTGGCAAGGTGCAAAACAAAAACCCAGGACAGTCACCGTAACTTTTCACCAGTAAAATTGTGGATCAGGTAAAGTTAGGGATTTTCCCTACTTGTCAATGATGATGATAAAGTAGACCACATCGTCCTTCCCTGGTCGGCAAATGACCACTTTGTCTCCGTGAATATGTCTACCATAGCTCCAGTGTAGCAAACACCCTTTAAAGCGATCATCCATGGCAAGGGAATAGCCCATCTTCCGGAACGGTTTTGGCACCGAAAGATAGTCCCAGACAGCCTTGTGGTACCACTGTTCTCTGCGAGACTCAACTTCCTGCATAATTTCCCGGGGAACATAAGGGAATTCCAGTCCATATTCTCTTTCCACCCGTTTATTAAGCAACCTTTGTGACAGGGCAAGTCTTGGCAGGGATGGAGGTACACACGAGTTTGTGGACTTGTGCACCATAACACTTGCAAAAAGTTTTCCTGAACCCAGCGAACTGGTACCGCGGGCCAGGATATCATCAGTAACAACCGGGGTTTCCACCCTGGGTGTTGTCTCTCCCGAGTCCATAGCTGCGTACTCAGAGAAAGTAAAAGCCGAGGCGACATCATCGCTATTTGCCCATAATAGTTCTTGCAACATAGTCTCCAATATATTCCCACAGACATCTGACAAAGAGTCTATCTCTGAATCTCCCAGCTCCTCCGCCGGCAGATAATTACATACAGTCCCCAACATGCTCCCCTTAGATCTCTCACCCGTTCCTGTCATGGACTTCTCGGAAATCTGACTTTTCTCCGGGTCCGGTTCGGGCAGTCTCTGGGGTAGGCCTTGACCACGGCCATGGGAGGCCTTCACATATCCCACCTTCCTTCGGGCATTTGCAGCGAGAACAGGTGCAGCGGAGGTAGATACAGTTGAGGTAACAATAGCGGCGATGTCCGCTGATGACTTTCTCATAGCAGTAACAGTGCCACCCCCCTCGGGATCTCACGACAGCAGATGCGGCAGATGCAGGCCTAACCACTGGATCGAAGGCAGCAACTTTTTCTGTTATGTTGCCCGTGGTCCAGTCCACTCTGTAGGCAGGAGGCGGCACGGTGGGTTGCTCCACAGTAAACAGGTACTCCCCGCATCGTAGACATCAAACAAATGGACAGGGGTGAATAGCCAGTCCATCACACCTGTTGCACAGCATCCCCAAAGCCTCTACATCACCGATTGTATAGAGCATGAACTGCCCATGCGGCTCCAGACGCATACCAGTATCCGTCAGTACAGTCCCCGGCAGTATGACACTTGTAGAGGTACCCACAGGAAACATCCTGGGCCCCATAGCAGACTGCGTTGATAGGGTTGAAGATATGGTGGTGTTCCGTCTCTTTCTGAACGCTGGACACACACGCGGCGTCTCACACGGCAAGCAGGCGGGAACTCCTCCCACTTGTTCTTTTTGGCACGTAGCTCACGGGCTTTCTTACTTTCTTGGCTCCGCCCACAGTCCACACAGCATAGAAGTGATCGCAAAGTTCTCACCCTTCTTCTTGACGAAAAAAAATTACAAAGTCCAGAGCCCTCTGTAGCATAAGTCCCAGATGAACAGTTCATTTTGGTTGCTATAGGTAATGGCAGATATCCTGGACGAGCCCCCACGTGTAGCACTACCCCCATAGGAGCTGCTGGTTTAAAGTTTTGGGCCTACCGTTAACTTTCTGTTCACCACACTCGTTTTAGGGTTCCCTCTTGAAGAGCTTTCATGAATGTTCACACGAATGCTTGGTTACTTTTTCTTCAAGGGCTTTATTATACCAGTTCCAACAGAGGGATAGAGGGATAGGGGAGGTTCGGGTACCTTGCTTTGCGGATCACGGGTGCAATCTTAGATCCAGAGGACAAATCAGTTCCACGCTGGATTCAGCAACCACTGGATAGGCCTACTCTCACTGGCCTAGCAACCAGTGCGAAGCTTGTTCAGAGTCTCTGCCACAGACTTGATGAGTGCCGTTGCATCGTTCCACAACCTTCCGCCAGTTCCTTTAGAAAGTACACAGCCCACGGATGGCCAAACTGGCCAGGATGCGTCCTTCAATTTAGTCCCCAATTGTTCCGCTTCTTCCCGCAGGCAAGACCGCGTAGGACCATCCCTGGACTAGTAGGCCCCAGCAACTCCAGGGCCTACTTCTCAGTTGCAGAGCCTCGGGCCAGCAGGCCCCGAGGCCGAAAATGGCTCGCATATTTCTGTACAATGGAGGGAGGGGATCGTACACATTGGGTGGGGGTCTGTCTGTACAATGGGGGGGAGGGGATCGTACACATTGGGTGGGGGTCTTTCTGTACAATGAAGGGAGGGGATCATACACATTGGGTGGGGATCTTTCTGTACAATGGAGGGAGGGAATCATACACATTGGGTGGGGGTCTGTCTGTACAATGGAGGGAGGGGATCGTACACATTGGGTGGGGGTCTGTCTGTACAATGAAGGGAGGGGATCATACACATTGGGTGGGGGTCTGTCTGTACAATGGAGGGAGGGGATCATACACATTGGGTGGGGGTCTGTCTGTACAATGGAGGGAGGGGATCATACACATTGGGTGGGGGTCTGTCTGTACAATGGAAGGAGGGGATCATACACATTGGGTGGGGGTCTTTCTGTACAATGGAGGGAGGGGATCATACACATTGGGTGGGGGTCTGTCTGTACAATGGAGGGAGGGGATCGTACCCATTGGGTGGGGGTCTTTCTGTACAATGGAGGGAGGGGATCATACACATTGGGTGGGGGTCTGTCTGTACAATGGAGGGAGGGGATCATACGCATTGGGTGGGGGTCTTTCTGTACAGTGGAAGGAGGGGATCGTACACATTGGGTGGGGGTCTTTCTGTACAGTGGAAGGAGGGGATCGTACACATTGGGTGGGGGTCTTTCTGTACAGTGGAAGGAGGGGATCATACACATTGGGTGTGGGTCTTTCTGTACAATGGAGGGAGGGGGTTGTACTCATTGGGTGGGGGTCTGTTTGTACAGTGGGGGAGGGGATTGTACACATTGGGTGGGGGTCTGTCTGTACAATGGAGGGAGGGGATCATACACATTGGGTGGGGGTTATTTCTGTACAATGGAGGGAGGGGATCATACACAATGGGTGGGGGGTCTTTCTGTACAATGGGGGGAGGAGATTGTACTCATTGGGTGGGGGTCTGTCTGTACAGTGGGGGGAGGGGATCTTACCCATTGGGTGGGGGTTATTTCTGTACAATGGAGGGAGGGGATCATACACAATGGGTGGGGGTCTGTCTGTACAATGGAGGGAGGGGGTTGTACTCATTGGGTGGGGGTCTGTCTGTACAGTGGGGGAGGGGATCTCACCCATTGGGTGGGGGGTTATTTGTGTACAATGGAGGGAGGGGGTTGTACACATTGGGTGGGGGTCTGTCTGTACAGTGGGGGGAGGGGATCGTACACATTGGGTGGGGGTCTGTCTGTACAGTGGGGGGGATCTCACCCATTGGGTGGGGGGTTATTTCTGTACAATGGAGGGAGGGGGTTGTACACATTGGGTGGGGGTCTTTCTGTACAATGGAGGGAGGGGGTTGTACTCATTGGGTGGGGGTCTGTTTGTACAGTGGGGGGAGGGGATTGTACACATTAGGTGGGGGTCTGTCTGTACAATGGAGGGAGGGGATCATACACATTGGGTGGGGGTTATTTCTGTACAGTGGGGGGAGGGGATCATACACAATGGGTGGGGATCTGTCTGTACAATGGAGGGAGGGGGTTGTACTCATTGGGTGGGGGTCTGTCTGTACAGTGGGGGAGGGGATCTCACCCATTGGGTGGGGGGTTATTTCTGTACAATGGAGGGAGGGGGTTGTACTCATTGGGTGGGGGTCTGTCTGTACAGTGGGGGGAGGGGATCTCACCCATTGGGTGGGGGGTATTTCTGTACAATGGGGGGAGGGGATCTTACTCATTGGGTGGGGGTCTGTCTGTACAGTGGGGGGAGGGGATCTCACCCATTGGGTGGGGGGTTATTTCTCTACAATGGAGGGAGGGGGTTGTACTCATTGGGTGGGGGTCTGTCTGTACAATGGAGGGAGGGGATCGTACCCATTGGGTGGGGGTCTTTCTGTACAATGGAGGGAGGGGATCATACACATTGGGTGGGGGTCTGTCTGTACAGTGGGGGGAGGGGATCTCACCCATTGGGTGGGGGTCTGTCTGTACAATGGAGGGAGGGGGTTGTACGCATTGGGTGGGGGTCTGTCTGTACAGTGGGGGGAGGGGATCTCACCCATTGGGTGGGGGGTTATTTCTGTACAATGGAGGGAGGGGGTTGTACTCATTGGGTGGGGGTCTGTCTGTACAATGGAGGGAGGGGATCGTACCCATTGGGTGGGGGTCTTTCTGTACAATGGAGGGAGGGGATCGTTCCCATTGGGTGGGGGTCTGTCTGTACAATGGAGGGAGGGGATCATACGCAATGGGTGGGGGTCTGTCTGTACAATGGAGGAAGGGGGTTGTACGCATTGGGTGGGGGTCTTTCTGTACAGTGGAAGGAGGGGATCGTACACATTGGGTGGGGGTCTTTCTGTACAATGGAGGGAGGGGATCATACACATTGGGTGGGGGTCTTTTTGTACAATGGAGGGAGGGGGTTGTACTCATTGGGTGGGGGTCTGTTTGTACAGTGGGGGGAGGGGATTGTACACATTGGGTGGGGGTCTGTCTGTACAGTGGGGGGAGGGGATCTTACCCATTGGGTGGGGGTTATTTCTGTACAATGGAGGGAGGGGATCATACACAATGGGTGGGGGTCTGTCTGTACAATGGAGGGAGGGGGTTGTACTCATTGGGTGGGGGTCTGTCTGTACAGTGGGGGAGGGGATCTCACCCATTGGGTGGGGGGTTATTTCTGTACAATGGAGGGAGGGGGTTGTACCCATTGGGTGGGGGTCTTTCTGTACAATGGGGGGAGGAGATTGTACTCATTGGGTGGGGGTCTGTCTGTACAGTGGGGGGAGGGGATCTTACCCATTGGGTGGGGGTTATTTCTGTACAATGGAGGGAGGGGATCATACACAATGGGTGGGGGTCTGTCTGTACAATGGAGGGAGGGGGTTGTACTCATTGGGTGGGGGTCTGTCTGTACAGTGGGGGAGGGGATCTCACCCATTGGGTGCGGGGTTATTTCTGTACAATGGAGGGAGGGGGTTGTACACATTGGGTGGGGGTCTGTCTGTACAATGGAGGGAGGGGATCATACACAATGGGTGGGGGTCTGTCTGTACAATGGAGGGAGAGGGTTGTACTCATTGGGTGGGGGTCTGTCTGTACAGTGGGGGAGGGGATATCATCCATTGGGTGGGGGGTTGTTTCTGTACAATGGAGGGAGGGGGTTGTACTCATTGGGTGGGGGTCTGTCTGTACAGTGGGGGGAGGGGATCTCACCCATTGGGTGGGGGGTATTTCTGTACAATGGGGGAAGGGGATCTTACTCATTGGGTGGGGGTCTGTCTGTACAGTGGGGGGAGGGGATCTCACCCATTGGGCGGGGGGTTATTTCTGTACAATGGAGGGAGGGGGTTGTACTCATTGGGTGGGGGTCTGTCTGTACAGTGGGGGGAGGGGATCTCACCCATTGGCTGGGTGGTTATTTCTGTACAATGGAGGGAGGGGGTTGTACTCATTGGGTGGGGGTCTGTCTGTACAGTGGGGGAAGGGGATCTTACCCTTTGGGTGGGGGTCTGTCTGTACAGTGGGGGGAGGGGATCTCACCCATTGGGCGGGGGGTTATTTCTGTACAATGGGGGAGGGGGTTGTACTCATTGGGTGGGGGTCTGTCTGTACAGTGGGGGGAGGGGATCTTACCCTTTGGGTGGGGGTCTTTCTGTACAATGAAGGGAGGGGATCATACACATTGGGTGGGGGTCTGTCTGTACAATGAAGGGAGGGGATCATACACATTGGGTGGGGGTCTTTCTGTACAATGAAGGGAGGGGATCATACACATTGGGTGGGGGTCTGTCTGTACAATGAAGGGAGGGGATCATACACATTGGGTGGGGGTCTTTCTGTACAATGAAGGGAGGGGATCATACACATTGGGTGGGGGTCTGTCTGTACAATGAAGGGAGGGGATCATACACATTGGGTGGGGGTCTTTCTGTACAATGGAGGGAGGGGATCATACACATTGGGTGGGGGTCTGTCTGTACAATGAAGGGAGGGGATCATACACATTGGGTGGGGGTCTTTCTGTACAATGGAGGGAGGGGATCATACACATTGGGTGGGGGTCTGTCTGTACAATGGAGGGAGGGGATCATACACATTGGGTGGGGGTCTTTCTGTACAATGGAGGGAGGGGATCATACACATTGGGTGGGGATCTGTCTGTACAATGGAGGGAGGGGATCATACACATTGGGTGGGGATCTGTCTGTACAATGAAGGGAGGGGATCATACACATTGGGTGGGGGTCTTTCTGTACAATGAAGGGAGGGGATCATACACATTGGGTGGGGGTCTGTCTGTACAATGAAGGGAGGGGATCATACACATTGGGTGGGGGTCTTTCTGTACAATGGAGGGAGGGGATCATACACATTGGGTGGGGGTCTGTCTGTACAATGAAGGGAGGGGATCATACACATTGGGTGGGGGTCTGTCTGTACAATGAAGGGAGGGGATCATACACATTGGGTGGGGGTCTTTCTGTACAATGGAGGGAGGGGATCATACACATTGGGTGGGGGTCTGTCTGTACAATGGAGGGAGGGGATCATACACATTGGGTGGGGGTCTTTCTGTACAATGAAGGGAGGGGATCATACACATTGGGTGGGGGTCTGTCTGTACAATGAAGGGAGGGGATCATACACATTGGGTGGGGGTCTTTCTGTACAATGGAGGGAGGGGATCATACACATTGGGTGGGGGTCTGTCTGTACAATGAAGGGAGGGGATCATACACATTGGGTGGGGGTCTGTCTGTACAATGAAGGGAGGGGATCATACCCATTGGGTGGGGGTCTTTCTGTACAATGGAGGGAGGGGATCATACACATTGGGTGGGGGTCTGTCTGTACAATGAAGGGAGGGGATCATACACATTGGGTGGGGGTCTTTCTGTACAATGGAGGGAGGGGATCATACACATTGGGTGGGGGTCTGTCTGTACAATGGAGGGAGGGGATCATACACATTGGGTGGGGGTCTGTCTGTACAATGGAGGGAGGGGATCATACACATTGGGTGGGGGTCTGTCTGTACAATGGAGGGAGGGGATCATACACATTGGGTGGGGGTCTGTCTGTACAATGGAGGGAGGGGATCATACACATTGGGTGGGGGTCTGTCTGTACAATGAAGGGAGGGGATCATACACATTGGGTGGGGGTCTTTCTGTACAATGGAGGGAGGGGATCATACACATTGGGTGGGGGTCTTTCTGTACAATGAAGGGAGGGGATCATACACATTGGGTGGGGGTCTGTCTGTACAATGAAGGGAGGGGATCATACACATTGGGTGGGGGTCTGTCTGTACAATGAAGGGAGGGGATCATACACATTGGGTGGGGGTCTGTCTGTACAATGGAGGGAGGGGATCATACACATTGGGTGGGGGTCTGTCTGTACAATGGAGGGAGGGGATCATACACATTGGGTGGGGGTCTGTCTGTACAATGAAGGGAGGGGATCATACACATTGGGTGGGGGTCTGTCTGTACAATGAAGGGAGGGGATCATACACATTGGGTGGGGGTCTTTCTGTACAATGAAGGGAGGGGATCATACACATTGGGTGGGGGTCTTTCTGTACAATGGAGGGAGGGGATCATACACATTGGGTGGGGGTCTTTCTGTACAATGGAGGGAGGGGATCATACACATTGGGTGGGGGTCTGTCTGTACAATGAAGGGAGGGGATCATACACATTGGGTGGGGGTCTTTCTGTACAATGGAGGGAGGGGATCATACACATTGGGTGGGGGTCTGTCTGTACAATGGAGGGAGGGGATCATACACATTGGGTGGGGGTCTTTCTGTACAATGAAGGGAGGGGATCATACACATTGGGTGGGGGTCTGTCTGTACAATGAAGGGAGGGGATCATACACATTGGGTGGGGGTCTTTCTGTACAATGGAGGGAGGGGATCATACACATTGGGTGGGGGTCTGTCTGTACAATGAAGGGAGGGGATCATACACATTGGGTGGGGGTCTTTCTGTACAATGGAGGGAGGGGATCATACACATTGGGTGGGGGTCTGTCTGTACAATGGAGGGAGGGGATCATACACATTGGGTGGGGGTCTTTCTGTACAATGAAGGGAGGGGATCATACACATTGGGTGGGGGTCTGTCTGTACAATGAAGGGAGGGGATCATACACATTGGGTGGGGGTCTTTCTGTACAATGAAGGGAGGGGATCATACACATTGGGTGGGGGTCTTTCTGTACAATGGAGGGAGGGGATCATACACATTGGGTGGGGGTCTGTCTGTACAATGGAGGGAGGGGATCATACACATTGGGTGGGGGTCTGTCTGTACAATGGAAGGAGGGGATCATACACATTGGGTGGGGGTCTTTCTGTACAATGGAGGGAGGGGGTTGTACTCATTGGGTGGGGGTCTGTTTGTACAGTGGGGGGAGGGGATTGTACACATTGGGTGGGGGTTATTTCTGTACAATGGAGGCAGTGTTGCCAACCGTACGTTAATTTACGTACAGCACGTAAATTTAACCCCCTTTTTGGGGTGTCCTTAAGGTCCGTTATGGGCATCGGGTGCCCATAAAAAAGATGGCCGTGAGCCGACCATGCAACAGCGCATGCGCCGTTCCGAAGCCGGCCGGGCTCGGGAAAGTTCGTATGCGCTCGGCCGGGCGGCGCATGCGCAGTTACGTAATGGCGCCGCCCGGCGCCATTTTTGAATAGATCGGGAGTCTCGGCACTCGTCGGGACACTATGGTGGTCGCCCTATATAGGAGGACTCGGAGCCGAGCAGGCCAGCCAGGGTAAGGAGGAGAGTAAAACTGGGGGGGGATATCAACTATAGGAGGACATCGCTGGGAGCCTAGGAAGGACAAAGGATCAGGTGTAGTCACAGATCCATTCACAAGATTCTCCACTCCATCTCCTCCAGCCATGCATCTTCTATTAACCCTTTCACTGCACTGCAGCCCCCTGACAACATACAGTAATCAATGCACCATCCATTCCTAGTCTTGTCACTGAGCAGATCCTGGGAGGTGTGTCATGTCGCAGCCTCTGTCCCCTCCTGTGTCATGTCCGCAGCCTCTGTCCCCCTCCTGTGTCATGTCCGCAGCCTCTGTCCCCCTCCTGTGTCATGTCCGCAGCCTCTGTCCCCCTCCTGTGTCATGTCCGCAGCCTCTGTCCCCCTCCTGTGTCATGTCCGCAGCCTCTGTCCCCCTCCTGTGTCATGTCCGCAGCCTCTGTCCCCCTCCTGTGTCATGTCCGCAGCCTCTGTCCCCCTCCTGTGTCATGTCCGCAGCCTCTGTCCCCCTCCTGTGTCATGTCCGCAGCCTCTGTCCCCCTCCTGTGTCATGTCCGCAGCCTCTGTCCCCCTCCTGTGTCATGTCCGCAGCCTCTGTCCCCCTCCTATGTCATGTCCGCAGCCTCTGTTCCGCTCCTGTGTCATGTCCGTAGCCACTGACCCCCCCTGTGTCATGTCCGCAGCCTCTGTCCCCCTCCTGTGTCATGTCCGCAGCCTCTGTCCTCCTCCTGTGTCATGTCCGCAGCCTCTGTCCCCCTCCTGTGTCATGTCCGCAGCCTCTGTCCCCCTCCTGTGTCATGTCCGCAGCCTCTGTCCTCCTCCTGTGTCATGTCCGCAGCCTCTGTCCCCCTCCTGTGTCATGTCCGCAGCCTCTGTCCCCCCCCTGTGTCATGTCCGCAGCTCTGTCCCCCTCCTGTGTCATGTCCGCAGCCTCTGTCCTCCTCCTGTGTCATGTCCGCAGCCTCTGTCCCCCTCCTGTGTCATGTCCGCAGCCTCTGACCCCCCCCTGTGTCATGTCCGCAGCCTCTGTCCCCCTCCTGTGTCATGTCCGCAGCCTCTGTCCCCCTCCTGTGTCATGTCCGCAGCCTCTGTCCCCCTCCTGTGTCATGTCCGCAGCCTCTGTCCCCCTCCTGTGTCATGTCCGCAGCCTCTGTCCCCCCCCTGTGTCATGTCCGCAGCCTCTGTCCCCCTCCTGTGTCATGTCCGCAGCCTCTGTCCTCCTCCTGTGTCATGTCCGCAGCCTCTGTCCCCCTCCTGTGTCATGTCCGCAGCCTCTGTCCCCCTCCTGTGTCATGTCCGCAGCCTCTGTCCCCCTCCTGTGTCATGTCCGCAGCCTCTGTTCCGCTCCTGTGTCATGTCCGTAGCCACTGACCCCCTCCTGTATCATGTCCGCAGCCTCTGTCCCCCTCCTGTATCATGTCCGCAGCCTCTGTCTCCCTCCTGTGTCATGTCCGCAGCCTCTGTCCCCCTCCTGTGTCATGTTCGCAGCCTCTGTCCCCCTCCTGTGTCATGTTCGCAGCCTCTGTCCCCCTCCTATGTCATGTCCGCAGCCTCTGTCCCCCTCCTGTGTCATGTTCGCAGCCTCTGTCCCCCTCCTGTGTCATGTCCGCAGCCTCTGTCCCCCTCCTGTGTCATGTCCGCAGCCTCTGTCCCCCTCCTGTGTCATGTCCGCAGCCTCTGTCCCCCTCCTGTGTCATGTCCGCAGCCTCTGTTCCGCTCCTGTGTCATGTCCGCAGCCTCTGTCTCCTCCTGTGTCATGTCCGCAGCCTCTGTCTCCCTCCTGTGTCATGTCCGCAGCCTCTGTCTCCCTCCTGTGTCATGTCCGCAGCCTCTGTCCCCCTCCTGTGTCATGTCCGTAGCCACTGACCCCCCCCTGTGTCATGTCCGCAGCCTCTGTCCCCCTCCTGTGTCATGTCCGCAGCCTCTGTCCTCCTCTGTGTCATGTCCGCAGCCTCTGTCCCCCTCCTGTGTCATGTCCGCAGCCTCTGTCCCCCTCCTGTGTCATGTCCGCAGCCTCTGTCCCCCTCCTGTGTCATGTCCGCAGCCTCTGTCCCCCTCCTGTGTCCATGTCCGCAGCCTCTGACCCCCTCCTGTGTCATGTCCGCAGCCTCTGTCCCCTCCTGTGTCATGTCCGCAGCCTCTGTCCCCCTCCTATGTCATGTCCGCAGCCTCTGTCCCCCTCCTGTGTCATGTTCGCAGCCTCTGTCCACCTCCTGCAGTATGTCCGCAGCCTCTGTCTCCCTCCTGTGTCATGTCCGCAGCCTCTGTCCCCCTCCTATGTCATGTCCACAGCCTCTGTCCCCCTCCTGTGTCATGTTCGCAGCCTCTGTCCCCCTCCTGTGTCATGTCCGCAGCCTCTGTCCCCCTCCTGTGTCATGTCCGCAGCCTCTGTCCCCCTCCTGTGTCATGTCCGCAGCCTCTGTCCCCCTCCTGTGTCATGTCCGCAGCCTCTGTTCCGCTCCTGTGTCATGTCCGTAGCCACTGACCCCCCCCTGTGTCATGTCCGCAGCCTCTGTCCCCCTCCTGTGTCATGTCCGCAGCCTCTGTCCTCCTCCTGTGTCATGTCCGCAGCCTCTGTCCCCCTCCTGTGTCATGTCCGCAGCCTCTGTCCCCCTCTGTGTCATGTCCGCAGCCTCTGTCCCCCTCCTGTGTCATGTCCGCAGCCTCTGTCCCCCTCCTGTGTCATGTCCGCGCCTCTGTCTCCCTCCTGTGTCATGTCCGCAGCCTCTGTCCCCCTCCTGTGTCATGTCCGCAGCCTCTGTCCCCCTCCTGTGTCATGTCCGCAGCCTCTGACCCCCTCCTGTGTCATGTCCGCAGCCTCTGACCCCCTCCTGTGTCATGTCCGCAGCCTCTGACCCCCTCCTGTGTCATGTCCGCAGCCTCTGTCCCCCTCCTGTGTCATGTCCGCAGCCTCTGTCCTCCTCCTGTGTCATGTCCGCAGCCTCTGTCTCCCTCCTGTGTCATGTCCGCAACCTCTGTCCCCCTCCTGTGTCATGTCCGCAGCCTCTGTCCCCCTCCTGTGTCATGTCCGCAGCCTCTGTCCCCCTCCTATGTCATGTCCGCAGCCTCTGTCCCCCTCCTGTGTCATGTTCGCAGCCTCTGTCCACCTCCTGCAGTATGTCCGCAGCCTTGCACTGTAAGGGGGAATCCTGCAGACTCTGATGTAAGAGGGAACTCTGTGCTGGCCGGGTTATAGTAACCTAACCTTTCATGAAAATTGAGAAATAAATTTTTTACGTTGTTTAACTTAAAGACATTGATAATAGCATTAGCTATGTGTTTATAGTTCAAATATTGATATTTGCACTGTTTAGCACTAAAAGCAGTATTTTTTTGCAGTGTCAGTAAAAAAATGTGGATCTGTCAGTAAATTTCATGTTTTTCTGCCAGTAAAAAAGTGGTGTCGTTCATAAATTTTGTTGTTCTGCCAGTAAATTTCACTTCGGGGGGTTGGCAACACTGAATGGAGGGAGGGGATCATACACAATGGGTGGGGGTCTGTCTGTACAGTGGGGGGAGGGGATCATACACATTGGGTGGGGGTCTTTCTGTACAATGGAGGGAGGGGGTTGTACTCATTGGGTGGGGGTCTGTTTGTACAGTGGGGGGAGGGGATTGTACACATTGGGTGGGGGTCTGTCTGTACAATGGAGGGAGGGGATCATACACATTGGGTGGGGGTCTGTCTGTACAATGGAGGGAGGGGATCATACACATTGGGTGGGGGTCTGTCTGTACAATGGAGGGAGGGGGTTGTACTCATTGGGTGGGGGTCTGTTTGTACAGTGGGGGGAGGGGATTGTACACATTGGGTGGGGATCTGTCTGTACAATGAAGGGAGGGGATCATACACATTGGGTGGGGGTTATTTCTGTACAATGGAGGGAGGGGGTTGTACATATTGGGTGGGGGTCTGTCTGTACAATGGAGGGAGGGGATCATACACATTGGGTGGGGGTCTGTCTGTACAATGGAGGGAGGGGATCATACACATTGGGTGGGGGTCTGTCTGTACAATGGAGGGAGGGGGTTGTACATATTGGGTGGGGTCTGTCTGTACAATGGAGGGAGGGATCATACACATTGGGTGGGGGTCTGTCTTGTACAATGGAGGGAGGGGGTTGTACATATTGGGTGGGGGTCTGTCTGTACAATGGAGGGAGGGATCATACACATTGGGTGGGGGTCTGTCTGTACAATGGAGGGAGGGGGTTTGTACTCATTGGGTGGGGGTCTGTTTGTACAGTGGGGGAGGGGATTGTACACATTGGGTGGGGGTCTGTCTGTACAATGGAGGGAGGGGATCATACACATTGGGTGGGGGTTATTTCTGTACAGTGGGGGGAGGGGATCATACACAATGGGTGGGGGTCTGTCTGTACAATGGAGGGAGGGGGTTGTACTCATTGGGTGGGGGTCTGTCTGTACAGTGGGGGGAGGGGATCTCACCCATTGGGTGGGGGGTTATTTCTGTACAATGGAGGGAGGGGGTTGTACTCATTGGGTGGGGGTCTGTCTGTACAGTGGGGGGAGGGGATCTCACCCATTGGGTGGGGGGTATTTCTGTACAATGGGGGGGATCTTACTCATTGGCTGGGGGTCTGTCTGTACAGTGGGGGGAGGGGATCTCACCATTGGGTGGGGGTTATTTCTGTACAGTGGGGGGAGGGGATCATACACAATGGGTGGGGGTCTGTCTGTACAATGGAGGGAGGGGTTGTACTCATTGGGTGGGGGTCTGTCTGTACAGTGGGGGAGGGGATCTCACCATTGGGTGGGGGGTTATTTCTGTACAATGGAGGGAGGGGGTTGTACTCATTGAGTGGGGGTCTGTCTGTACAGTGGGGGGAGGGGATCTCACC
Organism: Rana muscosa; assembly: GCA_029206835.1. Taxonomy (NCBI): domain Eukaryota; kingdom Metazoa; phylum Chordata; class Amphibia; order Anura; family Ranidae; genus Rana; species Rana muscosa. The sequence goes on from CM055127.1 coordinate 501,295,757, forward strand.
CATTGGGTGGGTGGTTATTTCTGTACAATGGAGGGAGGGGGTTGTACTTATTGGGTGGGGGTCTGTCTGTACAGTGGGGGGAGGGGATCTTACCCTTTGGGTGGGGGGTCTGTCTGTAAAGTGGGGGGAGGGATCTCACCCATTGGGTGGGGGGTCATTTCTGTACAATGGAGGGAGGGGGTTGTACTCATTGGGTGGGGGTCTGTCTGTACAGTGGGGGGAGGGGATCTTACCCTTTGGGTGGGGGTCTGTCTGTACAGTGGGGGGAGGGGATCTCACCCATTGGGCGGGGGGTTATTTCTGTACAATGGAGGGAGGGGGTTGTACTCATTGGGTGGGGGTCTGTCTGTACAGTGGGGGGAGGGGATCTTACCCTTTGGGGTGGGGGTCTGTCTGTACAGTGGGGGGAGGGGATCTCACCCATTGGGTGGGGGGTCATTTCTGTACAATGGAGGGAGGGGGTTGTACTCATTGGGTGGGGGTCTGTCTGTACAGTGGGGGGAGGGGATCTTACCCTTTGGGTGGGGGTCTGTCTGTACAGTGGGGGAGGGGATCTTACCCATTGGGTGGGGGGTTATTTCTGTACAGTGGAGGGAGGGGTTGTACTCATTGGGTGGGGTTCTGTCTGTACAGTGGGGGAGGGGATCTTACCCATTGGGTGGGGGGTTATCTCTGTACAATGGGGGGAGGGGATCTTACTCATTGGGTGGGGGTCTGTCTGTACAGTGGGGGGAGGGGATCTTACCCTTTGGGTGGGGGTCTGTCTGTACAGTGGGGGGAGGGGATCTCATCCATTGGGTGGGGGTTATTTCTGTACAATGGAGGGA
>CM055127.1:501296683-501334183 GCA_029206835.1 Rana muscosa
GTATGGATGGTGGTGGATTGGTTGGTGGGGGGGATGGTGGTGGATTGGATTGGTTGGTGGGGGATGGTGGTGGATTGGATTGGTTGGTGGGGGGGATGGTGGTGGATTGGATTGGTTGGTGGGGGGGATGGTGGTGGATTGGATTGGTTGGTGGGGGGGGGTGGTGGTGGATTGGATTGGTTGGTGGGGGGATGGTGGTGGATTGGATTGGTTGGTGGGGGGGATGGTGGTGGATTGGATTGGTTGGTGGTGGGGGGATGGTGATGGATTGGTTGGTGGGGGGGATGGTGGTGGATTGGTTGGTGGGGGGGGATGGTGGTGGATTGGATTGGTTGGTGGGGGGATGGTGGTGGATTGGATTGGTTGGTGGGGGGGGATGGTGGTGGATTGGATTGGTTGGTGGGGGGATGGTGGTGGATTGGATTGGTTGGTGGGGGGATGGTGGTGGATTGGTTGGTGGGGGGGATGGTGGTGGATTGGATTGGTTGGTGGGGGGATGGTGGTGGATTGGTTGGTGGGGGGGATGGTGGTGGATTGGATTGGTTGGTGGGGGGATGGTGGTGGATTGGTTGGTGGGGGGATGGTGGTGGTCTGGATTGGTTGGTGGGGGGGGATGGTGGTGGATTGGATTGGTTGGTGGGGGGGATGGTGGTGGATTGGATTGGTTGGTGGGGGGATGGTGGTGGATTGGATTGGTTGGTGGGGGGATGGTATTGGATTGGTTGGTGGGGGGGGGGTGGTGGTGGATTGGATTGGTTGGTGGGGGGGATGGTGGTGGATTGGTTGGTGGGGGGATGGTGGTGGATTGGATTGGTTGGTGGGGGGATGGTGGTGGATTGGATTGGTTGGTGGGGGGGGATGGTGGTGGATTGGATTGGTTGGTGGGGGGATGGTGGTGGATTGGTTGGTGGGGGGGATGGTGGTGGATTGGATTGGTTGGTGGGGGGGATGGTGGTGGATTGGTTGGTGGGGGGGATGGTGGTGGATTGGTTGGTGGGGGGATGGTGGTGGATTGGATTGGTTGGTGGGGGGGGGATGGTGGTGGATTGGATTGGTTGGTGGGGGGATGGTGGTGGATTGGATTGGTTGGTGGGGGGGATGGTGGTGGATTGGATTGGTTGGTGGGGGGGGATGGTGGTGGATTGGATTGGTTGGTGGGGGGATGGTGGTGGATTGGTTGGTGGGGGGGATGGTGGTGGATTGGATTGGTTGGTGGGGGGATGGTGGTGGATTGGTTGGTGGGGGGGATGGTGGTGGATTGGATTGGTTGGTGGGGGGGATGGTGGTGGATTGGTTGGTGGGGGGGATGGTGGTGGTCTGGATTGGTTGGTGGGGGGGGATGGTGGTGGATTGGATTGGTTGGTGGGGGGGATGGTGGTGGATTGGATTGGTTGGTGGGGGGATGGTGGTGGATTGGATTGGTTGGTGGGGGGATGGTATTGGATTGGTTGGTGGGGGGGGGGTGGTGGTGGATTGGATTGGTTGGTGGGGGGATGGTGGTGGATTGGTTGGTGGGGGATGGTGGTGGATTGGATTGGTTGGTGGGGGGATGGTGGTGGATTGGATTGGTTGGTGGGGGGGGATGGTGGTGGATTGGATTGGTTGGTGGGGGGGGGATGGTGGTGGATTGGATTGGTTGGTGGGGGGGATGGTGGTGGATTGGATTGGTTGGTGGGGGGGATGGTGGTGGATTGGATTGGTTGGTGGGGGGATGGTGGTGGATTGGTTGGTGGGGGGGATGGTGGTGGATTGGATTGGTTGGTGGGGGGGATGGTGGTGGATTGGTTGGTGGGGGGATGGTGGTGGATTGGATTGGTTGGTGGGGGGATGGTGGTGGATTGGATTGGTTGGTGGGGGGATGGTGGTGGATTGGATTGGTTGGTGGGGGGGATGGTGGTGGATTGGATTGGTTGGTGGGGGGGATGGTGGTGGATTGGTTGGTGGGGGGATGGTGGTGGATTGGATTGGTTGGTGGGGGGATGGTGGTGGATTGGATTGGTTGGTGGGGGGATGGTGGTGGATTGGATTGGTTGGTGGGGGGGATGGTGGTGGATTGGATTGGTTGGTGGGGGGGGGTGGTGGTGGATTGGATTGGTTGGTGGGGGGATGGTGGTGGATTGGATGGTTGGTGGGGGGGATGGTGGTGGATTGGTTGGTGGGGGGGGGGTGGTGGTGGATTGGATTGGTTGGTGGGGGATGGTGGTGGATTGGATTGGTTGGTGGGGGGGATGGTGGTGGATTGGATTGGTTGGTGGGGGGATGGTGGTGGATTGGATTGGTTGGTGGGGGGGGGATGGTGGTGGATTGGATTGGTTGGTGGGGGGATGGTGGTGGATTGGATTGGTTGGTGGGGGGGATGGTGGTGGATTGGTTGGTGGGGGGGGGGTGGTGGTGGATTGGATTGGTTGGTGGGGGGATGGTGGTGGATTGGTTGGTGGGGGATGGTGGTGGATTGGATTGGTTGGTGGGGGGGATGGTGGTGGATTGGTTGGTGGGGGGGGGGTGGTGGTGGATTGGGTTGGTGGGGGGGGGTGGTGGTGGATTGGATTGGTTGGTGGGGGGATGGTGGTGGATTGGTTGGTGGGGGGATGGTGGTGGATTGGATTGGTTGGTGAGTGTGACGTGTAATCTGATCTCCCCTCCTCAGAGATTATTACATCACCATGGTGAAGTGGATCAGTAACACGAGAACGGTGGTCCGATGGCTCAACCGACTTCAAAACATCTCCATCCTGACCGTCTGCGAGACCACCACCGGAGCGTGCAGCAAGGTGCGGGGGAGGGGAGGGCGATTGGAGGAGGAATTCGGGAGGATTTTCTGTGTATAATGTTTTCTTTTATTCTGTTTATTACAAATCAATAAAAAAAATACAGAAAAAATAACTCCGCCCACAGAAAGCCTGACTCCACCCCTTCACATTTTTGGATTTTTTTTCCCCCATAGAATAAATCTGAAACCACAGCATTGATTTTTTCTTTATTTTGTTATTTGATAATCCTAAAAAGATTGTAAAATAACTTCTGCCCCTTCATCACGAGGCGCATCGCTAAGTGAGGAGATTGGTGAGTCGGCGACATTCCAGTCCATTCATAAAGAAGTCCATTCATTAGATTCTGTCATAGAATACAATGGAGGGATTTTATTTATGGACTGTAAGCCCTTCTATAGATAGTGATTGATGATGACTCCTCCCTCCTCCTTGATTGGCTGTCGCTATGTGTATATGGGAGGAGCCTGCGCAGTGACTGGGATGGAGATGGTATACGGAGCTCCCCTTGTACATGAAAGGACTGACATCACCACATACCGTTCGGGACCAACAGTCCTGCATTGTGAGTGAGGATGGCGAGGTCCCGCCCCCAGCTCCCGCCCCCAGCGCCCGCCATTCTCTGTAATCCCGAGAGATGGTTGTTTGTGAAAATCCCAGAAATCCTCAGACCGGCTCGTCCGCCACCAACAACCAATCCACGTTCAGAGTCACCGGGATCCCCTTTCTTCCCCATAATGGTGCAGCAAGTCGTCTTCACCACGTCTAGAGGCCTAAATGCATTGAGTTGCTGCCATGTGATTGGCTGATGAGCAATTTGTGTTGCTAAGCAACTGAACAGGCGTACCTAATAAAGTGGCCGGTGAGTGTATAAATCTCGGCGTGCGAAGGACGGCCGCCATGTGACTCGTATTGTGCAGCATTGGCGGCCGTGTCTGGGGAAACGTATTGTGCGATTCGCTCCCCTCCCCCCCCCCCCCGTATGGGACCGCTATCCAATCACCAGCACTGTGTGCTCAGCTTATTATGAGTGTGACCTCTGACCCCGGGGACAAGCGCCATTCACCCGCACAGCCGCTGCAGAATCCCCGGAGAGGAACCGCGCCGCAGCAAAGAGCCGCTTATCGCCTGTCTAACCCTCCAAGAGGAAGACGGAGATCCCGGCACACCGCGCCATCCCGGGTCATGACCCCAAATCTCATCAACCCGGATTGTATTCACCCCAAATACAGGGCGATCGGCTCCCCTGCAGATTGTTACATAGAAAGGAAGGGTCTATCATTCTTATCATTGGAGTATTTTATATGATGGAGACAGAATATCAACAAAAATCCAGAAACATCACACAATACAAATGTTATAAATGGAGGAAAATAAGTATTTGATCCCCTTAGTAGTTGGTGGGGAAACCCTTGTTGGGAGGCACAGAGGCAGGGCCGCCATCAGGAATTTTGGGGCCCCTTACACAGCTTCAGGCATGGGCCCCCTGGAGCCGAGGAGAACCGGGGGGGGGGGGGGGGGTGCTGTCGCCGCAAATTCAGAAGCGGGGGGGGGGTGCCACAAATTGAGAAGCAGGGGGTTTGGGTGCTGACGAACACAAAAAAAAAACCAGAAGAACAAAAAAAAGGGGGGTTGCCATCCAGGGCCCTGGGGACCTGCGGGCCTCTGGGCCCCTTACAAAAAAAAAAAATTATAAAAAAAAAGGGAGGTTTCCATCCGAGGCCCTGGGGACCTCTGGGCCCCTTACAAAAAAAAAAAAAATTATAAAAAAAAGGGAGGTTTCCATCCGAGGCCCTGGGGACCTCTGGGCCCCTTACAAAAAAAAAAAAAAAAAAAAGAATAAAATAAATAAATAAAAAAATTAAATAAAAAAATGAATAATAAAAAAAAATTATAAAAAATAAAATAGAAAAGGGGGGTTGACCTCTTGGCCCCTTACAAAAAAAAGAAGAAAAAAAAAGGGCCATCCGGGCCCCTTACAGGTGTACTGCCTGTACCCCCCTGATGGCGGCCCTGCACAGAGGTCAGATGTTTCTTGTAGGTGGTAATCAGGTTTCCACACATCTCAGGAGGGATTTTGGTATGGAGATGGGGGGGCGGTCTGGGGGTGGGGGTGTGGTCAGGGGATAGGGGGTGGTCTGGGGGTGGGGGTTAGGGTTGGTGATCAGGTTTCCACACATCTCAGGAGGGATTTTGGTATGGAGATGGGGGGGTGGTCTGGGGGTGGGGGTGGGGGTGTGGTCAGGGGATAGGGGGTGGTCTGGGGGTGGGGGTTAGGGTTGGTGATCAGGTTTCCACACATCTCAGGAGGGATTTTGGTATGGAGATGGGGGGGCGGTCTGGGGGTGGGGGTGTGGTCAGGGGATAGGGGGTGGTCTGGGGGTGGGGGTTAGGGTTGGTAAACAGGTTTCCACACATCTCAGGAGGGATTTTGGTATGGAGATGGGGGGGTGGTCTGGGGGTGGGGGTGTGGTCAGGGGATAGGGGGTGGTCTGGGGGTGGGGGTTAGGGTTGGTAAACAGGTTTCCACACATCTCAGGAGGGATTTTGGTATGGAGATGGGGGGTGGTCTGGGGGTGTGGTCAGGGGATAGGGGGGTGGTCTGGGGATAGGGGTTAGGGTTGGTGATCAGGTTTCCACACATCTCAGGAGGGATTTTGGTATGGAGATGGGGGGTGGTCTGGGGGTGGGGGTGGGGTGTGGTCAGGGGATAGGGGGTGGTCTGGGGGTGGGGGTTAGGGTTGGTGATCAGGTTTCCACACATCTCAGGAGGGATTTTGGTATGGAGATGGGGGGGTGGTCTGGGGGTGGGGGTGGGGGTGTGGTCAGGGGATAGGGGGGTGGTCTGGGGATAGGGGTTAGGGTTGGTGATCAGGTTTCCACACATCTCAGAAGGGATTTTGGTATGGAGATGGGGGGGTGGTCTGGGGGTGGGGTGTGGTCAGGGGATAGGGGGGTGGTCTGGGGGTGGGGGTTAGGGTTGGTGATCAGGTTTCCACACATCTCAGGAGGGATTTTGGTATGGAGATGGGGGGGGGTGGTCTGGGGGTGGGGGGGTGGTCAGGGGATAGGGGGGTGGTCTGGGGATAGGGGTTAGGGTTGGTAATCAGGTTTCCACACATCTCAGGAGGGATTTTGGTATGGAGATGGGGGGGTGGTCTGGGGGTGGGGGTGGGGTGTGGTCAGGGGATAGGGGGTGGTCTGGGGGTGGGGGTTAGGGTTGGTGATCAGGTTTCCACACATCTCAGGAGGGATTTTGGTATGGAGATGGGGGGGGTGGTCTGGGGGTGGGGGTGGGGTGTGGTCAGGGGATAGGGGGTGGTCTGGGGGTGGGGGTTAGGGTTGGTGATCAGGTTTCCACACATCTCAGGAGGGATTTTGGTATGGAGATGGGGGGGTGGTCTGGGGGTGGGGGTGTGGTCAGGGGATAGGGGGGTGGTCTGGGGGTGGGGGTTAGGGTTGGTGATCAGGTTTCCACACATCTCAGGAGGGATTTTGGTATGGAGATGGGGGGTGGTCTGGGGGTGGGGGTGGGGTGTGGTCAGGGGATAGGGGGTGGTCTGGGGGTGGGGTTAGGGCTGGTGATCAGGTTTCCACACATCTCAGGAGGGATTTTGCTCCTCTCTTCTTTACAGATCTTCTCTAAATCCTGAAGGTTTTTTGTCCGTCTCTTGGCAACTCGAAGTTTCAGCTCCCTCCATACATTTTCTATAGGATGAAGGTCTGGAGACCGGCTAGGCCACTCCATGACCTTAATGTGCTTCTTCTTGAGCCACTCCTTTGTTGCCTTGGTGATATGTTTTGGGTGATTGTCATGCTGGAAGACCCATCCATGACCCATGTTCTGTCTGAGGGAAGGAGGTTCTTGTAACGAAACGTCCCACACTCCGCTTGAGTGCTTCCGTCATATACCGCTTCCCTCTAGTCTGGATATAGATATCAGATATTCCAGTTGCTCACATGCACAACGAGACGATACTTGTTTGTCTGCTGAACATGGATGGTTTTATTTGAGATGACACACAAATATATACAGCAGGCTTACAATACAAAGTGTAACCAGAAACCTAATTAACATGGACTAGTTTACTAAATCATTTACCCAGACTAGGTGACTCAGAGACATGACCTTTTAGGGTAGACTTCACGTCTCCTAGCTCACCGGCTATACAATACACATTATCATAAGTCCAAACACAGGACATCTTCACACAATAGCAGGAGCTCCAGTAGGATCGGCTCGTCTCCTACATTGTACAGAGGCCAATGTGATCGGCTCTTTCAATTAACATGTTGAGTTCAGAATTAAACAAACCAAGAATAGTCTTTACATCTATCCTGGGAGATATTGTGGATAAATATTACTTTCCCATTTTAAGTAATCCAAGACATATTTTCTCAGTCACCCTATGCCAGGATAGCACAGGGTGACTTAGACATAAGAGGTGCATGGGGAGCTGAAACAAGGGTATCCCATACTTTCCAAGAGATTCTGGGTTCCCCGGGCCTTCCCGTCACAGTTCTCATCCAAGATCTTACAATACATGGCCCCGCCCATTGGCCCCTCAATGCGGCAAAGTCGGCCTGGACCTTTATCAGAGAAACACCCCAAAGCCTCATGTTTCCCCCTCCGTGTGACTGTAGGGATGGAGTTCTTAGGGTCATAGTCACCATTTTTCTTCCTCCAAACACGGCGAGTCGAGTTGATGCCAAAGAGCTGAATTTTGGTCTCATCTGACCACAGAACTTTCTCCCCCAATCCTCCTCTGAATTATTTAGATGTTCATTGGGAGACTTCAGACGGGCTGTACCTGTGTCTTCCTCAGGAGGGGGCCTTGCGGGGGCTGCAGGATTTCAATCCATGGCGGTGTATTGTGTCACCAATGGTGTGTTTGGTGACTCAGGTCTCAACTGAGATCCTTCACAAGCTCCTCCCATGTAGTTCTGGGCGGATCCCTCACTTTTCTCATGACCATCCTCACCCCATGAGGAGAAATCTTCCATGGAGCTCCAGACTGAGGACGATTGATGGTCACTTTGTATTTCTTCCATTTGTGAATAATAATCTCTCCAACAGTCTCCTTCTCACCGAGCTTCTTGCTGATGGTCTTGTAGCCCATTCCAGCCTTGTGCAGGTCTCCAATCTTCTCCCCGACGTCCTCTGACAGATCTTTGATCTCCCCCATGATGGTGAGATGTGATTGGAGGAAAGAGATTCTGTGGACAGGCGTCTTTTATACACATAACGAGATGTCGTTAGGAGAACCTTCTTACATTGACAGGACTGATCTGTGTACCACATGAGTACCTACTGTAGCCAGTCTGTGTATACTCCGTATATACCCCCCGTATATACTATATACCCCATATATACCCCCCGTATATACTATATACACCCTCTATATACTCCATATATACACCCCCATATATACTATATACATCCTCAATATACCCCCCATATATACTATATACACTCTCTATATATACTATATACTCTCTCTATATACCCCATATATATACCCCATATATACTATATACACCCTCTATATGCTCCATATATACCCCATATATACTATATACACTCTCTATATATACTATATACTCTCTCTATATACCCCATATATATACACCCCATATATACTATATACACCCTCTATATGCTCCATATATACCCCCATATATACTATATACACTATATACTAGGCTTGTGCAGGTCTCCAATCTTCTCCCCGACATCCTCTGACAGATCTTTGGTCTCCCCCATGATGGTGAGATGTGATTGGAGGAAAGAGATTCTGTGGACAGGCGTCTTTTATACACATAACGAGTTGTCATTAGGAGAACCTTCTTACATTGACAGGACTGATCTGTGTACCACATGAGTACCTACTGTAGCCAGTCTGTGTATACTCCGTATATACACCCCGTATATACTATATACACCCTATATACCCCATATATACTATATACACTCTCTATATACTCCATATATACCCCCATATATACTATATACACTCTCTATATACACCCCATATATACTATATACACTCTCTATATACTCCATATATACTATATACACTCTCTATATACTCCATATATACCCCCATATATACTATATACACTCTCTATATACACCCCATATATACTATATACACTCTCTATATACTCCATATATACTATATACACTCTCTATATACTCCATATATACCCCCATATATACTATATACACTCTCTATATACACCCCATATATACTATATACACTCTCTATATACTCCATATATACTATATACACTCTCTATATACTCCATATATACACCCCATATATACTATATACACCCTCTATATACACCCCGTATATACTATATACACTCTCTATATACCCCATATATACACCCCATATATACTATATACACTCTCTATATACTCCATATATACACCCTATATATACTATATACACTCTCTATATACTCCATATATACACCCTCTATATACTCTGTATATACCCCCCATATATACTATATACTCCATATATACCCCCGTATATACTATATACTATATACTCTCTCTATATACCCCATATATATACACCCTCTATATACTCCATATATACCCCATATATACTATATACACTCTCTATACACCCCATATATACTATATACACTCTCTATATACTCCATATATACTATATACACTCTCTATATACTTCATATATACACCCCATATATACTATATACACTCTCTATATACTCCATATATACACCCCATATATACTATATACACTCTCTATATACTCCATATATACTATATACACTCTCTATATACTCCATATATACTATATACACTCTCTATATACTCCATATATACACCCCATATATACTATATACACTCTCTATATACTCCATATATACTATATACACTCTCTATATACTCCATATATACTATATACACTCTCTATATACTCCATATATACACCCCATATATACTATATACACTCTCTATACACCCCATATATACTATATACACTCTCTATATACTCCATATATACACCCCATATATACTATATACACTCTCTATACACCCCATATATACTATATACACTCTCTATATACTCCATATATACTATATACACTCTCTATACACCCCATATATACTATATACACTCTCTATATACCCCATATATACTATATACACTCTCTATATACCCCATATATACTATATACACTCTCTATATACTCCATATATACTATATACACTCTCTATATACTCCATATATACTATATACACTCTCTATATACTCCATATATACCCCCCATATATACTATATACACTCTCTATATACTCCATATATACTATATACACTCTCTATATACTCCATATATACCCCCATATATACTATATACACTCTCTATATACTACATATATACTATATACACTCTCTATATACTCCATATATACCCCCCATATATACTATATACACTCTCTATATACTACATATATACTATATACACTCTCTATATACTCCATATATACTATATACACTCTCTATATACTCCATATATACTATATACACTCTCTATATACTCCATATATACTATATACACTCTCTATACACCCCATATATACTATATACACTCTCTATATACTCCATATATACTATATACACTCTCTATATACTCCATATATACTATATACACTCTCTATATACTCCATATATACTATATACACTCTCTATATACTCCATATATACTATATACACTCTCTATATACTCCATATGAGCACCTCCTGTAGACAGTCTGTGGGGGGAGAATTATTGGTCGGGGGATCAAATACTTATTTTACTCCATATATAACATTTGTATTGTGTGATATTTCTGGATTTTGGTTGATATTCTGTCTCCATCATATAAAATACACCGATGATAAAAATTATAGACCCTTCATTTCCATGTAAAGGGGAGAACTCACCCCCTCCTGTATATTATACAATAAAATTTGCATTATATTCATCATAGAAAAAGGAAAAAGTCAGGTGATTGTGAAATTGATGACAGCAATCATAAATACTGATGATAGAGGGTGATTACTGATGATAGGGGGGTGATTACTGATGATAGAGGGTGATTACTGATGATAGAGGGGTGATTACTGATGATAGAGGGGTGATTTCTGATGATAGAGGGGTGATTACTGATGATAGAGGGTGATTACTGATGATAGAGGGGTGATTTCTGATGATAGAGGGGTGATTACTGATGATAGAGGGGTGATTACTGATGATAGAGTGGTGATTACTGATGATAGAGGGGTGATTACTGATGATAGAGGGTGATTACTGATGATAGAGGGGTGATTACTGATGATAGAGGGTGATTACTGATGATAGAGGGGTGATTTCTGATGATAGAGGGTGATTACTGATGATAGAGGGGTGATTACTGATGATAGAGGGGTGATTTCTGATGATAGGGGGGTGATTACTGATGATAGAGGGTGATTACTGATGATAGAGGGGTGATTACTGATGATAGAGGGGTGATTACTGATGATAGAGGGGTGATTTCTGATGATGGAGGGGTGATTACTGATGATAGAGGGGTGATTACTGATGATAGAGGGGTGATTTCTGATGATGGAGGGGTGATTACTGATGATAGAGGGGTGATTACTGATGATAGAGGGGTGATTACTGATGATAGAGGGGTGATTACTGATGATAGAGGGGTGATTACTGATGATAGAGGGGTGATTTCTGATGATAGAGGGGTGATTACTGATGATAGAGGGGTGATTTCTGATGATAGAGGGGTGATTTCTGATGATAGAGGGGTGATTACTGATGATAGAGGGGTGATTTCTGATGATAGAGGGGTGATTTCTGATGATAGAGGGTGATTACTGATGATAGAGGGGTGATTACTGATGATAGAGGGGTGATTACTGATGATAGAGGGGTGATTTCTGATGATAGAGGGGTGATTTCTGATGATAGAGGGTGATTACTGATGATAGAGGGTGATTACTGATGATAGGGGGGTGATTACTGATGATAGAGGGGTGATTTCTGATGATGGAGGGGTGATTACTGATGATAGAGGGTGATTACTGATGATAGAGGGGTGATTACTGATGATAGAGGGGTGATTTCTGATGATAGAGGGGTGATTACTGATGATAGAGGGGTGATTTCTGATGATAGAGGGGTGATTTCTGATGATAGAGGGGTGATTTCTGATGATAGAGGGGTGATTACTGATGATAGAGGGGTGATTTCTGATGATAGAGGGGTGATTACTGATGATAGAGGGGTGATTTCTGATGATGGAGGGGTGATTACTGATGATAGAGGGGTGATTACTGATGATAGAGGGGTGATTTCTGATGATAGAGGGGTGATTACTGATGATGGAGGGGTGATTTCTGATGATGGAGGGGTGATTACTGATGATAGAGGGGTGATTACTGATGATAGAGGGGTGATTACTGATGATAGAGGGGTGATTACTGATGATAGAGGGGTGATTACTGATGATAGAGGGTGATTACTGATGATAGAGGGGTGATTTCTGATGATAGAGGGGTGATTTCTGATGATAGAGGGGTGATTTCTGATGATAGAGGGGTGATTTCTGATGATAGGGGGGGTGATTTCTAATGATAGAGGGGTGATTACTGATGATGGAGGGGTGATTACTGATGATGGAGGGGTGATTACTGATGATGGAGGGGTGATTACTGATGATAGAGGGGTGATTACTGATGATAGAGGGGTGATTACTGATGATAGGGGGGTGATTACTGATGATGGAGGGGTGATTACTGATGATGGAGGGGTGATTACTGATGATGGAGGGGTGATTACTGATGATGGAGGGGTGATTACTGATGATAGAGGGGTGATTACTGATGATAGGGGGGTGATTACTGATGATAGGGGGGTGATTACTGATGATGGAGGGGTGATTACTGATGATGGAGGGGTGATTACTGATGATGGAGGGGTGATTACTGATGATGGAGGGGTGATTACTGATGATGGAGGGGTGATTACTGATGATGGAGGGGTGATTACTGATGATGGAGGGGTGATTACTGATGATAGAGTGGTGATTTCTGATGATGGAGGGGTGATTACTGATGATAGGGGGGTGATTACTGATGATAGGGGGGTGATTACTGATGATGGAGGGGTGATTAATGATGATAGGGGGTGATTACTGATGATAGGGGGGTGATTACTGATGATAGGGGGTGATTTCTGATGATAGGGGGGTGATTACTGATGATAGAGGGGGAAATGTCAGTGATCCCCATGGGGTAAATACATATCCTCGGTGGGGGGGGGGGGTTATCTGGCGGTAGTTGCCCTCTGTATGTCATGGTGGTTGATGCTCCCCCGTTGATCACCACACCCCGGGTTGTATTATAGTTCAGGTGATCACGGTGAACGTTGGATGTCCAGATTGAGGGGAGGATTTCCTCTGGGGGAGGCGGATTGAGGGGAGGAGTTCCTCTGGGGGAGGTGGATTGAGGGGAGGATTTCCTCTGGGGGAGGCGGATTGAGGCGAGGATTTCCTCTGGGGGAGGCGGATTGAGGGGAGGATTTCCTCTGGGGGGGGCGGATTGAGGGGAGGATTTCCTCTGGGGGAGGCGGATTGAGGGGAGGATTTCCTCTGGGGGGGGCGGATTGAGGGGAGGATTTCCTCTGGGGGAGGCGGATTGAGGGGAGGATTTCCTCTGGGGGGGTTTTGATTGAGGGGAGGATTTCCTCTGGGGGGGGGGGGTTTGATTGAGGGAAGTATTTCCTCTGGGGGGGTTTGGATTGAGGGGAGGATTTCCTCTGGGGGGGACAGATTGAGGGGAGGATTTCCTCTGGGGGGGGGGCGGATTGAGGGGAGGATTTCCTCTGGGGGGGTTTGGATTAAGGGGAGGATTTCCTCTGGGGGGGTTTTGATTGAGGGGAGGATTTCCTCTGGGAGGGGTTTTGATTGAGGGGAGGATTTCCTCTGGGGGGACAGATTGAAGGGAGGATTTCCTCTGGGGGGGCGGATTGAGGGGAGGAGTTCCTCTGGGGGAGGCGGATTGAGGGGAGGATTTCCTCTGGGGGAGGCGGATTGAGGGGAGGAGTTCCTCTGGGGGAGGCGGATTGAGGGGAGGATTTCCTCTGGGGGAGGCGGATTGAGGGGCGGATTTCCTCTGGGGGAGGCGGATTGAGGGGAGGATTTCCTCTGGGGGAGGCGGATTGAGGGGAGGATTTCCTCTGGGGGAGGCGGATTGAGGGGAGGATTTCCTCTGGGGGAGACGGATTGAGGGGAGGAGTTCCTCTGGGGGAGACGGATTGAGGGGAGGAGTTCCTCTGGGGGAGGCGGATTGAGGGGAGGAGTTCCTCTGGGGGAGGCGGATTGAGGGGAGGAGTTCCTCTGGGGGAGGCGGATTGAGGGGAGGAGTTCCTCTGGGGGAGGCGGATTGAGGGGAGGAGTTCCTCTGGGGGGGCGGATTGAGGGGAGGAGTTCCTCTGGGGGGGCGGATTGAGGGGAGGAGTTCCTCTGGGGGGGCGGATTGAGGGGAGGAGTTCCTCTGGGGGAGGCGGATTGAGGGGAGGATTTCCTCTGGGGGAGGCAGATTGAGGGGAGGATTTCCTCTGGGGGAGGCAGATTGAGGGGAGGATTTCCTCTGGGGGAGGCGGATTGAGGGGAGGAGTTCCTCTGGGGGAGACGGATTGAGGGGAGGATTTCCTCTGGGGGGGTTTGGATTGAGGGGAGGATTTCCTCTGGGGGGGACAGATTGAGGGGAGGATTTTCTCTGGAGGAGGCGGATTGAGGGGAGGATTTCCTCTGGGGGAGGCGGATTGAGGGGAGGATTTCCTCTGGGGGAGGCGGATTGAGGGGAGGATTTCCTCTGGGGGAGGCGGATTGAGGGGAGGAGTTCCTCTGGGGGAGGCGGATTGAGGGGAGGATTTCCTCTGGGGGAGGCGGATTGAGGGGAGGAGTTCCTCTGGGGGAGACGGATTGAGGGGAGGATTTCCTCTTGGGGGGGTGTCTGGATTGAGGGGAGGATTTCCTCTGGGGGGGTTTGGATTGAGGGGAGGATTTCCTCTGGGGGGGACAGATTGAGGGGAGGATTTTCTCTGGAGGAGGCGGATTGAGGGGAGGAGTTCCTCTGGGGAGGCGGATTGAGGGGAGGATTTCCTCTGGGGGAGGCGGATTGAGGGGAGGAGTTCCTCTGGGGGAGGCGGATTGAGGGGAGGATTTCCTCTGGGGGAGACGGATTGAGGGGAGGAGTTCCTCTGGGGGGGCGGATTGAGGGGAGGATTTCCTCTGGGGGGGGTTTGATTGAGGGGAGGATTTCCTCTGGGGGGGACAGATTGAGGGGAGGATTTCCTCTGGGGGGGCGGATTGAGGGGAGGAGTTCCTCTGGAGGAGGCGGATTGAGGGGAGGATTTCCTCTGGGGAGGCGGATTGAGGGGAGGATTTCCTCTGGGGGAGACGGATTGAGGGGAGGAGTTCCTCTGGGGGGGCGGATTGAGGAGAGGATTTCCTCTGGGGGGGGTTTGATTGAGGGGAGGATTTCCTCTGGGGGGGCGGATTGAGGGGAGGAGTTCCTCTGGAGGAGGCGGATTGAGGGGAGGATTTCCTCTGGGGGAGGCGGATTGAGGGGAGGATTTCCTCTGGGGGAGGCGGATTGAGGGGAGGATTTCCTCTGGGGGAGGCGGATTGAGGGGAGGATTTCCTCTGGGGGAGGCGGATTGAGGGGAGGATTTCCTCTGGGGGAGACGGATTGAGGGGAGGAGTTCCTCTGGGGGAGACGGATTGAGGGGAGGAGTTCCTCTGGGGGAGGCGGATTGAGGGGAGGAGTTCCTCTGGGGGGCGGTTTGAGGGGAGGAGTTCCTCTGGGGGGGCGGATTGAGGGGAGGAGTTCCTCTGGGGGAGGCGGATTGAGGGGAGGATTTCCTCGGGGGGAGGCGGATTGAGGGGAGGATTTCCTCTGGGGGAGACGGATTGAGGGGAGGAGTTCCTCTGGGGGAGACGGATTGAGGGGAGGAGTTCCTCTGGGGGAGGCGGATTGAGGGGAGGAGTTCCTCTGGGGGGCGGATTGAGGGGAGGAGTTCCTCTGGGGGAGGCGGATTGAGGGGAGGAGTTCCTCTGGGGGAGGCAGATTGAGGGGAGGATTTCCTCTGGGGGAGGCGGATTGAGGGGAGGATTTCCTCTGGGGGAGGCGGATTGAGGGGAGGAGTTCCTCTGGGGGAGGTGGATTGAGGGGAGGAGTTCCTCTGGGGGAGGCGGATTGAGGGGAGGATTTCCTCTGGGGGAGGCGGATTGAGGGGAGGATTTCCTCTGGGGAGACGGATTGAGGGGAGGAGTTCCTCTGGGGGAGACAGATTGAGGGGAGGAGTTCCTCTGGGGGAGGCGGATTGAGGGGAGGAGTTCCTCTGGGGGGGGCGGATTGAGGGGAGGAGTTCCTCTGGGGGAGACGGATTGAGGGGAGGAGTTCCTCTGGGGGAGACGGATTGAGGGGAGGAGTTCCTCTGGGGGAGGCGGATTGAGGGGAGGAGTTCCTCTGTGGGGGCGGATTGAGGGGAGGAGTTCCTCTGCCACAGTTACATGACATCAGCCTCGTCATACAAGAAATGACCCCAAATAAAAATAATCAGATTTATAATAAATGTATTTTTCAGAAATATGAAGTGATGTCGGAGGTCTGGCTGCCCAAGCAGGTAAATATCCACCATATATATATATAATGTATAGAATGATGGGGGTCGGTGTCTGTAACCCCTTCCCCTCTGAACGGCAGAACGAGGAGCCAATCTTCTCCAAGGACGGAACAAAATTCTTCATGACGGTTCCGGTGAAACAAGGCGGCCGAGGAGAGTTCCACCACATCGCCATGTTCACCGTCCAGGTAAGTCCTGCCAGAAGAATCTCCCCTGTCTGGTGTATACGGGATTATATACTGTCTGTATGGTGTATATGGGATTATATACTGTCTGTATGGTGTATATGGGATTATATACTGTCTGTATGGTGTATACGGGATTATATACTGTCTGTATGGTGTATATGGGATTATATACTGTCTGTATGGTGTATATGGGATTATATACTGTCTGTATGGTGTATACGGGATTATATACTGTCTGTATGGTGTATATACTGTATATGGGATTATATACTGTCTGTATGGTGTATATGGGATTATATACTGTCTGTATGGTGTATATGGGATTATATACTGTCTGTATGGTGTATATGGGATTATATACTGTCTGTATGGTGTATACGGGATTATATACTGTCTGTATGGTGTATATACTGTATATGGGATTATATACTGTCTGTATGGTGTATACGGGATTATATACTGTCTGTATGGTGTATATGGGATTATATACTGTCTGTATGGTGTATATGGGATTATATACTGTCTGTATGGTGTATACGGGATTATATACTGTCTGTATGGTGTATATACTGTATATGGGATTATATACTGTCTGTATGGTGTATATGGGATTATATACTGTCTGTATGGTGTATATGGGATTATATACTGTCTGTATGGTGTATATGGGATTATATACTGTCTGTATGGTGTATACGGGATTATATACTGTCTGTATGGTGTATATACTGTATATGGGATTATATACTGTCTGTATGGTGTATACGGGATTATATACTGTCTGTATGGTGTATACGGGATTATATACTGTCTGTATGGTGTATATACTGTATATGGGATTATATACTGTCTGTATGGTGTATACGGGATTATATACTGTCTGTATGGTGTATATGGGATTATATACTGTCTGTATGGTGTGTATGGGATTATATACTGTCTGTATGGTGTATATGGGATTATATACTGTCTGTATGGTGTATACGGGATTATATACTGTCTGTATGGTGTATATACTGTATATGGGATTATATACTGTCTGTATGGTGTATACGGGATTATATACTGTCTGTATGGTGTATATGGGATTATATACTGTCTGTATGGTGTGTATGGGATTATATACTGTCTGTATGGTGTATATGGGATTATATACTGTCTGTATGGTGTATACGGGATTATATACTGTCTGTATGGTGTATACGGGATTATATACTGTCTCTATGGTGTATACAGGGTATATATACTGTCTGTATGGTGTATATACTGTATACAGGATTATATACTGTCTGTATGGTGTATACGGGATTATATACTGTCTCTATGGTGTATACAGGATTATATACTGTCTGTATGGTGTATATGGGATTATATACTGTCTGTATGGTGTATACAGGATTATATACTGTCTGTATGGTGTATATGGGATTATATACTGTCTGTATGGTGTATACGGGATTATATACTGTCTGTATGGTGTATACAGGATTATATACTGTCTCTATGGTGTATACAGGATTATATACTGTCTGTATGGTGTATACGGGATTATATACTGTCTGTATTATGTATATAGTGTATACAGGGTATATATACTGACTGTATATGGTGTATACGGGATGAACCGAACACCCCTCGGTTCGGTTCGCAGCAGAACATGCGAACAGGCAAAAAATTTGTTCGAACATCCGAACCCTGGTAAAGTCTATGGGACTCGAACGTGAGAAATCTAAAGTGCTAATTATAAAGGCTAATATGCAAGTTATTGTCCTAAAAAGTGTTTGGGGACCCGGATCCTGCCCCAGGGAAGTGTTTGGGGACCCGGGTCCTGCCCCCAGGGGAGTGTTTGGGGACCCGGGTCCTGCCCCCAGGGGAGTGTTTGGGGACCCGGGTCCTGCCCCCAGGGGAGTGTTTGGGGACCCGGGTCCTGCCCCCAGGGGAGTGTTTGGGGACCCGGGTCCTGCCCCCAGGGGAGTGTTTGGGGACCCGGGTCCTGCCCCCAGGGGAGTGTTTGGGGACCCGGGTCCTGCCCCAGAGGAGTGTTTGGGGACCCGGGTCCTGCCCCAGGGGAGTGTTTGGGGACCCGGGTCCTGCCCCAGAGGAGTGTTTGGGGACCCGGGTCCTGCCCCCGGGGAGTGTTTGGGGACCCGGGTCCTGCCCCAGGGGGAGTGTTTGGGGACCCGGGTCCTGCCCCAGGGGAGTGTTTGGGGGCCCGGGTCCTGCCCCAGGGGAGTGTTTGGGGACCCGGGTCCTGCCCCAGGGGAGTGTTTGGGGACCCGGGTCCTGCCCCAGGGGAGTGTTTGGGGACCCGGGTCCTGCCCCAGGGGAGTGTTTGGGGACCCGGGTCCTGCCCCAGGGGAGTGTTTGGGGACCCGGGTCCTGCCCCAGGGGAGTGTTTGGGGACCCGGGTCCTGCCCCAGAGGAGTGTTTGGGGACCCGGGTCCTGCCCCCGGGGGAGTGTTTGGGGACCCGGGTCCTGCCCCCGGGGGAGTGTTTGGGGACCCGGGTCCTGCCCCAGGGGGAGTGTTTGGGGACCCGGGTCCTGCCCCAGGGGAGTGTTTGGGGACCCGGGTCCTGCCCCAGGGGAGTGTTTGGGGACCCGGGTCCTGCCCCAGGGGAGTGTTTGGGGACCCGGGTCCTGCCCCAGAGGAGTGTTTGGGGACCCGGGTCCTGCCCCAGGGGAGTGTTTGGGGACCCGGGTCCTGCCCCAGGGGAGTGTTTGGGGACCCGGGTCCTGCCCCAGGGGAGTGTTTGGGGACCCGGGTCCTGCCCCAGGGGACATGTATCAATGCAAAAAAAAGTTTTAAAACTGACGTTTTTTCGGCAGCAGTGATTTTAATGATGCTTAAAGTGAAATATTCCTTTAAATATTGTACCTGGGGGGTGTCTAAAGTATGCCTGCGAAGTGCCACGTGTTTCCCGTGTTTAGAACTGTCCCTGCACAAAGTGTCATTTCTAAAGAAAAAAAAAGCCATTTAAAACTGCTTGCGGCTTTAATGTAATGTCTGGTCCCGGTAATATGAATGAAAATCATTGAGAAAAGCGGCATGGGTACCCCCCCCCCCCCCCCACCCACCCAGTCCATTACCAGGCCCTTTGGGTCTGGTATGTATATTAAGGGAAACCCTGCACCCAAATTTTTAAAAAAATGGTGTGGGGGTCCCCCAGGTCCTCAGGCACTATATACTCTGAACAGCAGTATATATACTATACGGCCTGTCCTATATACTCTGCAGAAAACTGGACCTTAGGTGTTGCTGAGCACAGGAACGGCCCTGCTGTGAAATACTATATCAAAAACGGTAATTACATGCCCCTGTTAAACAGGGGCAGAAAAATTGGGCCTTTGGTGGTGGTGTTGCCACAACACTGTAAGCCCTCACAGTTACTCTTGTTGGGCGCAGGAATGGGCCCAGCTGTGAAATATTAGATCAAAATTGCAGAAAAATTGGGCCTTGGGTGGTGGTGACCTAAACCAAAAATATTATTGGAAGCTAGCATCATCAAGATTGAGGAGGAATAGGATAGTCACTCAGCATAGGCAGTCTTCAAGGAATCCCAGATCCATAGAAAATTCAATCAGTTACATCAGCATCAGGTGCTTGATAGCTGCTGATCCAAGACTGATTCATTTTTATGAATGTGAGCCGATCAACGGAGTCTGTGGACAGGCACACTCTTTGATCCATTACAAACCCTCCAGCAGCACTGAATGTGCATTCAGCAAGCACGCTGGATGCAGGACAGGCCAGTAACTTAATTGCATATTGAGCAAGTTCTGGCCAGTGATCCATCCTGAAGACCCAGTAACCCAGTGGATGCTCTGTTGGAAAGGTCTCCAAGTCTGACCTTGCCCCTAGATATTCCTGCACCATGTAATGCAGACACTGGCGATTGGTTTCTTGAACCGATCAGACCTTGGCGCTGAGCACTAAAAAATAGTTTGAAGGCATCGGTCAGACGGCCACCTTTTCCACCACCCTTCCTCTGACTGAACGAAGCCTCAGCAACACGTTGTCCAGGACCATAAAATTGTAACCTCCCAGTCTCTGGGAACGCGTTGCACAGACCTTTCTTCAAGGCCTCCTGAAGATGTCTCATCCTCTGCTCCCTCTGCGATGGCAAGATAAGGTCCGCAACCTTACCCTTGTAACGTGGATCAAGAAGACTTGCCAGCCAGTAATGGTCCCTCTCCTTGATACCACGAATCCGAGGATCCTTCCGCAGGCTTGGCAGGATCAGGGAGGCCATGCAGCATAGGTTTGCAGAGGCATTCTATTCTGAGTCCTCTGGGTCACTAAGGATCACATGATCCGTAACTACCTCCTCCCAGCCATGTACAAGTTTATGGGTTTATGGGTACTGAAAACCATCCTTTGAAGACTGCTGATGATGCTGAGTGCCAGGCTCCACCTCCATGCTGACACAATCCTCCTCCTCCTCCTCCTCGTCCTCGTCCTCGTCCTCGTCCTCTTCCTGTGCGATGGGTGGGACAGAAGGAACACTGTCTGGGTAAAGGGGGCCTTGAGAGGCAAGGAAGTCCTCCTCTTCCTGCCTCTGTTCTGCCTCAAGTGCCCTGTCCATTATTCCACGCAGCGTGTGCTCCAACAGGTGGACAAGAGGTACAGTGTCACTGATGCATGCACTGTCACTGCTCACCATCCTCGTGGCCTCCTCAAATGGTGCCAGGACAGTGCATGCATCCCTGATCATGCCCCACTGGCGTGGAGAAAAAAAACCAAGCTCCCCTGACCCTGTCCTGGTGCCGTAGTCGCACAGGTACTCATTGATGGCCCTCTGCTGCGTGTGCAGCCGCTGCAGCATGGCCAACGTTGAGTTCCACCTGGTGGGCATGTCACATATAAGGCGGTTCTTGGGCAGGTTCAACTCCTTTTGCAGCTCAGCCAGGCGAGCACTGGCATTATAAGATCTGCGGAAATGCACACAGACTTTCCTGGCCTGCCTCAGGACATCCTGTAAGCCCGGGTACCTGCCCAAGAACCGCTGCACCACCAGGTTAAGGACGTGAGCCACACAGGGCACATGGGTCAGTTGTCCCTGTCGGAGGGCGGAGAGGAGGTTGGTGCCATTGTCGCAAACCACCATTCCTGGCTTAAGCTGGCGTGGCGTCAACCACCTCTCGGCCTGGCCCTGCAGAGCTGACAGAACCTCTGCCCCAGTGTGGCTCCTGTCCCCCAAACACACCAGCGCAAGCACGGCATGGCATCTTTTTGCCTGCGTACTTGCGTATCCCCTTGAACGCCTACGGAGCACCGCTGGTTCCGAGGACAAACCACAGGAAGAGGCCATGGAGGAAGAAGAAGAGGAGGGGGTGGAGGACAGAGGTGTGTCAGAATCACCACTAGTATTTGGGAGGCCTTTGGCCAATTATCATCATACAGCAATGCACTGCGATCTCGCAGTGCATCAACTCAAATTTGCCGCAAATGCCCCATAATGTTCGCTCTTTGGCGAACGGGCAAACACCTGATGTTTGACCCGAACATCAAGCTCATCCCTAATGGTGTATACAGGATTATATACTGTCTGTATGGTGTATATACTGTATACAGGATTATATACTGTCTGTATGGTGTGTATATACTGTATACAGGATTATATACTGTCTGTATGGTGTATATAGTATATACAGGGATTATATACTGTCTGTATGGTGTATATACTGTATACAGGGATTATATACTGTCTGTATGGTGTATATACTGTATACAGGATTATATACTGTCTGTGTGGTGTATATAGTGTATACAGGATTATATACTGTCTGTATGGTGTATATACTGTATACAGGATTATATACTGTCTGTATGGTGTGTATATACTGTATACAGGGATTATATACTGTCTGTATGGTGTATATACTTTATACAGGATTATATACTGTCTGTATGGTGTGTATATACTGTATACAGGGATTATATACTGTCTGTATGGTGTATATACTGTATATGGGATTATATACTGTCTGTATGGTGTATATACTGTATACAGGATTATATACTGTCTGTATGGTGTATATAGTGTATACAGGATTATATACTGTCTCTATGGTGTATATAGTGTATACAGGGATTATATACTGTCTGTATGGTGTATAAACTGTATACGGGATTATATACTGTCTGTATGGTGTATATACTGTATACAGGATTATATACTGTCTGTATGGTGTATATACTGTATACGGGATTATATACTGTCTGTATGGTGTATATAATGTATACATGATTATATACTGTCTGTATGGTGTGTGTGTATATAGTGTATACGGAATTATATACTGTCTGTATGGTGTATATACTGTATGCAGGATTATATACTGTCTGTATGGTGTATATAGTGTATACAGGATTATATACTGTCTGTATGGTGTATATAGTGTATACATGATTATATACTGTCTGTATGGTGTGTATATAGTGTATACAGGATTATATACTGTCTGTATGGTGTATATAGTGTATGCAGGATTATATACTGTCTGTATGGTGTGTATATAGTGTATACAGGATTATATACTGTCTGTATGGTGTATATACTGTATACGGGATTATATACTGTCTGTATGGTGTATATACTGTATACGGGATTATATACTGTCTGTATGGTGTATATACTGTATACGGGATTATATACTGTCTGTATGGTGTGTATATAGTGTATACATGGTTTATTTACTGACTGTGTGGTGTATATAGTATATACAGGGATAATATACTGTCTCTATGGTGTATACGGGATTATATACTGTCTCTATGGTGTATATAGTATATACAGATTATATACTCTCTGTATGGTGTGTGTGTATATATATATATAGGAAGGCTAGTATGCTAGCCTGAAATTATGGGAGGAGTTCGAGGGGTACTTATACAGACCATCCACCAGGGTCAGTGTCGGCTGTAGTGCGCGGTATTCGTCGTCATCAGCCGACGCCTTACGACTCGCAACGTTCGTGTAGTTGCTTTCGTACCTTCCAGCTTCACTCGCAGTTGATCGTATCCCCGCTCGCGGTCGCAGGTAGGACCGGCCGTTACTGTTCGTACGAATCGTAGCGCCGGTACACGTTTCTTCTTTTACAAAATCACACGGTCCATAACCCCGTGTTTTCCGTCTGCATCGTATGTTTATCGACTAGTCCAGTTGTCTTTCGTACCCTGTCACATCCACGTTGCTACCGGTAACGGTCCGTCCAGACACTACGGCTCTCAGAGCTGTTGTACGAATTACTCACAGCTCGCAAAGCTCTCGCCTCAGTCGCACATCCGATACCCAGTCGTCGGACTGGTATCCCACACTGCACTTCCTTATCCCTAGTCACTGATGCCCTACACCTCCTACGATACTCTCCCTTCACCTTACTGATGCCCCACACCTCCTACTTACACCATACACCAAACAGTCTGGGCCGGCTCTTGTCGCTAACAATCGGCACTACAGGCCGGGCCCTCGACAATCACAAGCCCCTTCAACTTCGAAACAACGAACACCCGTCCGAATCCAGCCGTATCTCCGGCGCTACGATTCGGACCCGGGAAATTCAAATCCCCGCCTTGCACCCGTTATCAGCCCGTATACAGGCACAGCATCGGCTTAGAGATTCGGATCTCTGGCATCCACGTTGGTTCCGAGCACAGTCGCACCACCGGCTCATCGGCTCGGACCTACAAACATCGAACCGCCAAACCATCCGAATTCAGTCGTAGCATAGGCTCAAACTTTCGAACCAATGGCATTCCCAAGCGATCCGAATCCAGTCGCTTCACCGGCTCAATCGACTCAGATCTCTAGCAACAGACCCTCCTATCCGATCCGAACCCAGTCGTAGCATCGGCTCAAAGGTTCGGATCCTCCGCTTACATGGCCGATCTGGGCCCAGTCGCACCACCGGCTCGTCGGCTCGGGTCCACAAACATCGAACTTTCGAGCTGATCCGAATTCAGTCGTAGCAGCGGCTCAATTTTTCGGCTCTATGGCATTTTCAATCGGTCGAGTCACAGTCGCACCACCGGCGCATACCGCTCCGATCTTCAGCAGTAAACTTCTTTAACCGATCCGAATCCAGTCGTAGCATCGGCTCCAAGTTTCGGATCCTCGGCTGAAACAACCAATTCGTTCGCGGCCCATACCCGGCTCTAAACAGCTCCGACCCATACCTCCGATACAACGTCGAACGTCTCAGAACGTTACGAATCCAGCTGTAGCATCGGCCACAATGATTCGAACCCCAAGCCGCTATACACACGCATTACTTACCACTCCCGTTTCATCACGAAACGGCCATCCCCACACACTTGAAAGTCACAAACTCTTCTTCTTTCGTCTCCTTAAGGCATTTGTTCCTCGCAAGCGCTGCGAGCATTCGACGAGTGGTTGCACACCAGCCACTCACCTCCTCCAGTAGTCAAACGGCTACTCACCGATTTCTCTATCCCTTTCCACCACACACGTCAGTTCAGATTGAGTTTCCATCCCGTCCACCCTGCAATCCAGGTCGGACGATATTTCCCGATTAAAAAAAATATATATATATATATATATATATATATATATATATATATATATATATATATAAAAAAAAAAAAAAAAAAAAGGGCAGGGGGTCTTACACACTTCTTCACCCAGAGCTACCTACCGCTCCCACAACTCTTCAGGCCTACAAAAAAAAAAATATATATATATATATAATAAAAAAGAAAAAAAAAAAAAAAGGGGCAGGGGGTCTTACACACTTCTTCACCCGGAGCTACCTACCGCTCCCACAACGCTTCAGGCCTACAAAAAAAATAAAAAAAAAATATATATAATAATAAGAAAAAATAAATAAATAAAAAAATAAATAAATAAATAAATAAATAAATAAATAAAAAATATATATATATAAATAATAATAATAATAAAAAAAAAAAAAAAAGGATTATATATATATATATATATCTCCATGTCACCCTCCTCACAGGTCCCGGTCGACCCATGTCTCGACCTCAACCAAGACAGGGCTCAAGTCAGGTGCGTAAACGCAAGGCCCCTCCTTGCTTTCTCTCCGCACTCTTTCACGACATCCGAGTCTTCACATACACAATTCGACCGCTCATCAGGCGCTAGCAACTGTCACATACCTCTACGCACGACACTCTATTTTCGAAGCCGATCCGAGATCCTTCACTACGCAGACAAGGTCACCAACATCCACCTTGCTGGCAGTGCAGGAGTTGGCAGACCGACCACACGTCACTGGACTACAGATCGAAACATTCCTACTTAGCATACCAGACTTCAGCTACTCGCCCCAGTACGCCCTGGGGGCTCTGGTTCATCAGTCTGTGCCAAGCACAGGCGGCACCCGAGCTATCGGTTACCTAGCCAGTCACCTCCTGGCTCACCTCGGTTGCCACGCAGTCTTTTGAGTTTTCTAAATTTCACTCAACAAGCGCTCGTACGCAAAACTTGGCTATCCTCTGCGCCTGTCATTCCTTATTCTGTCCATCCTCCCTTCCTTCTCCCTACCCACTTTCGTACCTCCTCTATCCCCTCCATACCTGGCATCTCACTCTATAAACATACATTTCCCCCCCCCCTTTTTTCTTTCTCGTTTCTCCAGCCCCCAACATATCGCAGACCGACTGCGATGACTTTACCTTCATCCCACCATCACCACGTTCGGGTTCAGCGGACGACTCCACACAGTCCCTCAGGGCTGGACCATCCCCAGGCTTACGGCCGAACTACGCCGTAGGGGCATCCCCTACCCGGCCACGGCCAGGAAAACCAAGCTGTTAGGCTGCCGTTCCATAACCAGCGGCAACTCTACCAGACAAATTCCGCTGCAGTCGATATCCTCGGCATTTACTCAGCTACACGCCTCAGCGACCACACTGGCAACCAGGCCTGGACGCTTTCCTAAATGTACATAATATAACTGAGTACTAACAGTCTAGGTAAAGCTGATCCAGGGTAAATCCGATTGCCTCTCGGGGGACCGGGAAGGAATTTTTTCCCCTGCTGTAGCAAATTGGATCATGCTCCGCTGGGGTTTTTTGCCTTCCTCTGGATCAACTGTGGGTATAGCATTGGGTATATGGGATTGAACGATATTTTTATTTTGTTTATTTTATTATTTTAGTGTATTAGTGCAGGGGGCACTACAGGGTTCCACACCAGACTCATTACACTGCCTGACTCATTCCAAAACTACCCAGTCAAACTCCAGCATACCCTCACAGGAGTTCTCCCGATGGTTTAGAAATCTTGTGAGATCTAAGAAATCCAAGAGAGGTCTTTAAAACCTTGACGTGCCCATAACCGTGAAGAAAGTAGGAAAACCGGCACAGTTCATCTCCTTCCTGGTAATCGTTCTAGACAAACGCGCCATGCGGGCCAGCCCACCTCTCGGTAGATTGACCCACATCAGGGCAGTCATCCATACGTCTACCGACACGCAGGGGGGCACTAACCCACAGCTACAATCCCTACTGGGCATGCTCAAACCACGATGAGGATCGTCCCTCAAGGGCGTTCCTTTATCGCACGCTTCTTAGTGTTCCTCTCCCAGGCACGAGACGTTGACCAAGTCATTAAGCTAGTCGCAGCCTCCGTAGCAGGAGCTGGCCATGGGGGACCAATTCCTCGAGACCGGATAGGTAGACCCTTGTTTATCCCATCAGCATCCTCTTCGTCACCTCAGACGACCACGGACGTAGCAGCTTCCACAAGCTTCGCTGCAATTTTTGGCCATCATTGGTTTCAGGAGATCCGATCCATCAGAGATGCTCACAATTCCGCTTTTAGTCAGTCCTCCTCTCTATTTGAGATCTACCCCATAGTCGCAGCAACACTAGTACGGGGCAGCCCCGGGCAGGACAGACCGCCATGTTCGCCACAGACAACCAGGCTACAGCCACAGTCATTAACAAAGGCAGGTCAATAAATCATTATCCGTCATGTCCTTCCCACGCAGGCCGTTGCTACTTTCCCTACAACGTCAGCTCAGTAGCCTCAGGGTCCACATCCCTGGCCAATGCAACACCTCGGCCGACGCGCTATCCTGCCTAACCATGCCACATCCTTTCACAGAAGCCCGGAGCCGACTCGTCCATGTCCGGCATCCCACATTAGTCCCAACCAACTTTGGAATCGGATAACACCTCCATGGTGCTACCTCCCTCATCAATGCATCCTGATCTGCCAACACACTACAGGTGGCGGCAACCACACTCCAGTACCGAACGCTTACCAGTGACCAGCACCATTCTCCGGGACATGTCTGCTATCCTCCATGTTCCCCCTTCGGTCTATGGCCCAGCCTGGTAAATCAAGCAGCCATTTACCTAGCCTTATTACGGTCTCACGGCCCGGCGAATTACTATCACCAGCCCTAAATGCCAAGTACTACTCAGGCACCACCCGTCTCGCCACCAAAGTCATTTCATCCTACACCCGACGGTATCGGAAACAATACAACTCGGTCCCGGAGTAGACATTAAACCTTTCAGGACACATAACGCCATGGCCGTTCTGGTGCAATCGGTAAACTCGGCTGTCCGATCCATCAGAGGACAGCCCTCTACTACCTTTCCCAACTGTACCCCTAAGCGGGAAACAGTTCATCAGCCACGTCAGAACACCCCTGAGCATCTCGGGCCTTAACCCAGGGTGTTAATCAGGACTTGCTTTCGCATTAGAGCAGCCCCAACAACATCACGAAACAGAGTTCCTGACCACGCAATAAGGAAGATGGGCAGGTGGAAATCCTTGTGTTTCGCCCGACACATTCCCGATCCTCAGGCAGGAATATCACGAGCCTTTAACAGTCTCGCTCTATAGTGGTTTACCTGTCATAATAGAACAATTCCTCCCTAACCTTGTGTGACTTTTTGGCCCCTTTATTTGGCATACCGTACAAAAGGCCAGGCCACACTTCAGGTCTTATTTGTGTTGTTAGTCTTGTGACGTGTTTATGTGATCCATATCTCTTCAGACAGAGGGCTCCGACCATAAATAGGAAGGCTAGTATGCTAGCCTGAAATTATGGGAGGAGTTTGAGGGGTACTTATACAGACCATCCACCAGGGTCAGTGTCGGCTGTAGTGCGCGGTACCCACCCACCCATATCTCCCTTTTCTAGGGCACTCCTCTACAACCAATTCTCAGCAGAATTATCTATTACTTCTATTCAGGTATGGCCCCTTTATTTGGCATACCGTACAAAAGGCCAGGCCACACTTCAGGTCTTATTTGTGTTGTTAGTCTTGTGACGTGTTTATGTGATCCATATCTCTTCAGACAGAGGGCTCCGACCATAAATATATATATATATATATATATATATATATATATAGCGTCTATAGGGGATTCTTTGTTTTATTCTCTTTCCAGGCAAAGACAGATCTGGTGAGCATTCGTCATCTGACGTCGGGGAGTTGGGAGGTGATCCGGATCTTGGCGTATGACGAGCCGTCTCAGAAGTTGTGAGTGTCCCTTCCATGTATATTCATTGTCGGGGCGTACAGTGTGATATATACAGTGTAATATGTGTTGAAGGGTCTTTGGCAATATTCTGGGGGGGGGGGTCGGTCTGGGTTGGTGCCGATCTTCAGTGATTTCTGGGGGGGGGTGTTGGTCTGGTTCGGTGCCAATCTTCAGTGATATTCTGGAGGTTCGGTCTAGGTTGGTGCCAATCTTTGGTGATATTCTGGGGGGATCGGTCTGGGTTGGTGATGATCTTGGGTGATATTTTAGGGTGGGGGTCGGTCTGGATTGGTGCCGATATCTGGTGATATTCTGGGGGGGGGGGGGTTGGTGCCAATTTTCAGTGCTATTCTGGGGGGATCGGTCTGGGTTGGTGCCGATCTTCGGTAATATTCTGGGGGGATCCGTCTAGGTTGGTGCCGATCTTCGGTGATATTCTGGGGGGATCGGTCTGGGTTGGTGCCGATCTTCGGTGATATTCTGGGGGGGGGGCGGTCTGGGTTGGTGACGATCTTTGGTGATATTCTGGGGGGATCAGTCTGGGTTGGTGCCGATCTTTGGTGATATTCTGGGGGGATCGGTCTGGGTTGGTGCCGATCTTCGGTGATATTCTGGGGGATCGGTCTGGGTTGTTGCAGATCTTCGGTGATATTCTGGGGGGGGGGGCGGTCTGGGTTGGTGACGATCTTTGGTGATATTCTGGGGGGATCAGTCTGGGTTGGTGCCGATCTTTGGTGATATTCTGGGGGGATCAGTCTGGGTTGGTGCCGACCTTTGGTGATATTCTGGGGGGGGGGGTCGGTGGCAATTTTCGGTGAAATTCTGGGGGGATCGGTCTGGGTTGGTGCCGATCTTTGGTGATATTCTGGGGGGATCCGTCTGGGTTGGTGCCGATCTTCGGTGATATTCTGGGGGGATCCGTCTGGGTTGGTGCCGATCTTCGGTGATATTCTGGGGGGATCGGTCTGGGTTGGTGCCGATCTTCGGTGATATTCTGGGGGATCGGTCTGGGTTGTTGCAGATCTTCGGTGATATTCTGGGGGGGGGGGCGGTCTGGGTTGGTGACGATCTTTGGTGATATTCTGGGGGGATCAGTCTGGGTTGGTGCCGATCTTTGGTGATATTCTGGGGGGATCGGTCTGGGTTGGTGCCGATCTTCGGTGATATTCTGGGGGATCGGTCTGGGTTGTTGCAGATCTTCGGTGATATTCTGGGGGGGGGGGGGCGGTCTGGGTTGGTGACGATCTTTGGTGATATTCTGGGGGGATCAGTCTGGGTTGGTGCCGATCTTTGGTGATATTCTGGGGGGATCAGTCTGGGTTGGTGCCGACCTTTGGTGATATTCTGGGGGGGGGGGTCGGTGGCAATTTTCGGTGAAATTCTGGGGGGATCGGTCTGGGTTGGTGCCGATCTTTGGTGATATTCTGGGGGGATCCGTCTGGGTTGGTGCCGATCTTCGGTGATATTCTGGGGGGATCCGTCTGGGTTGGTGCCGATCTTCGGTGATATTCTGGGGGGATCGGTCTGGGTTGGTGCCGATCTTCAGTGATATTCTGGGGGGATCCGTCTGGGTTGGTGCCGATCTTCGGTGATATTCTGGGGGGATCCGTCTGGGTTGGTGCCGATCTTCAGTGATATTCTGGGGGGATCCGTCTGGGTTAGTGCCGATCTTCGGTGATATTCTGGGGGATCGGTCTGGGTTGTTGCAGATCTTCAGTGATATTCTGGGGGGATCGGTCTGGGTTGGTGCCGATCTTCAGTGATATTCTGGGGGATCGGTCTGGGTTAGTGCCGATCTTCGGTGATATTCTGGGGGATCGGTCTGGGTTGTTGCAGATCTTCGGTGATATTCTGGGGGGGGGTCGGTCTGGGTTGTTGCAGATCTTCTGTGATATTCTGGGGGGGGGGGGGCGGTCTGGGTTGGTGACGATCTTTGGTGAAATTCTGGGGGGATCAGTCTGGGTTGGTGCCGATCTTTGGTGATATTCTGGGGGGATCAGTCTGGGTTGGTGCCGATCTTTGCTGATATTCTGGGGGGGCGGTCTGGGTTGGTGCCGATCTTTGGTGATATTCTGGGGGGGGGGGGGGGTCGGTGGCAATCTTCGGTGAAATTCTGGGGGGATCGGTCTGGGTTGGTGCCGATCTTTGCTGATATTCTGGGGGGGGCGGTCTGGGTTGGTGACGATCTTTGGTGATATTCTGGGGGGATCAGTCTGGGTTGGTGCCGATCTTTGGTGATATTCTGGGGGGGGGGGTCGGTGGCAATCTTCGGTGAAATTCTGGGGGGGTCGGTCTGGGTTGTTGCAGATCTTCGGTGATATTCTGGGGGGGCGGTCTGGGTTGGTGACGATCTTTGGTGATATTCTGGGGGGATCAGTCTGGGTTGGTGCCGATCTTTGGTGATATTCTGGGGGGATCAGTCTGGGTTGGTGCCGATCTTTGGTGATATTCTGGGGGGATCAGTCTGGGTTGGTGCCGATCTTTGGTGATATTCTGGGGGGGGGGGTCGGTGGCAATCTTCGGTGAAATTCTGGGGGGATCGGTCTGGGTTGGTGCCGATCTTTGCTGATATTCTGGGGGGGGCGGTCTGGGTTGGTGACGATCTTTGGTGATATTCTGGGAGGATCAGTCTGGGTTGGTGCCGATCTTTGGTGATATTCTGGGGGGGGGGGGGGGTCGGTGGCAATCTTCGGTGAAATTCTGGGGGGGGTCGGTCTGGGTTGTTGCAGATCTTCGGTGATATTCTGGGGGGGCGGTCTGGGTTGGTGACGATCTTTGGTGATATTCTGGGGGGATCAGTCTGGGTTGGTGCCGATCTTTGGTGATATTCTGGGGGGATCAGTTTGGGTTGGTGACGATCTTTGGTGATATTCTGGGGGGATCAGTCTGGGTTGGTGCCGATCTTTGGTGATATTCTGGGGGGGGGGGGGGTCGGTGGCAATCTTCGGTGAAATTCTGGGGGGGTCGGTCTGGGTTGTTGCAGATCTTCGGTGATATTCTGGGGGGGCGGTCTGGGTTGGTGACGATCTTTGGTGATATTCTGGGGGGATCAGTCTGGGTTGGTGCCGATCTTTGGTGATATTCTGGGGGGATCAGTTTGGGTTGGTGACGATCTTTGGTGATATTCTGGGGGGATCAGTCTGGGTTGGTGCCGATCTTTGGTGATATTCTGGGGGGATCAGTCTGGGTTGGTGCCGATCTTTGGTGATATTCTGGGGGGGTCGGTGTCGATCTGATCTTACACATCTTTCATCTCCTCCAGATACTTCCTCAGTACGGAGGACTCGCCTCGGGGTCGCCAGCTGTACAGGTATGGACGCCCAGCGGCTCGCGGTTAGAGGAATGTGCCGGACGGTATCACTCGGTATAAATCATTTCCACACAAATGACAGACAGAGCCGGAGCTCTTCCTAAGCAAATAATGAGATCCATCCACTGTAATTCCCCCGGAGCAGAGGATGATGGGAAATCTCCGGGGAAATTACACTCCATTCTCAGCAATTGATGGAGACGTCAATTCATAAACTGACTGATCACATTTTATTCTTCGCCTTGCGTCTGATCCCCTCCCCCGTGTCACCTTATACTCCCCTCCCCCGTGTCACCTTATACTCCCCTCCCCCGTGTCACCTTATACTCCCCTCCCCCGTGTCACCTTATACTTCCCTGAACCTGGAGGCTCCAATACCTGCCCTATGAAATGCCCCTTGGTGGGGCAGATGGTCCCCGTGTTCAGGGAGCTTCTATTATCTCAGATGATAAAGCAGAAGGACTGAAGTCCCTTCCATCTCCTAATCACAGGAGGGTATGGATGGAGGCCGAGGAGAGAACACTGGTGACTTCAGCTGCATTGTGTGTAATGGCTGTATGGGGTTTTGAGCACAAAGCGGCATCACTAGAGCA
Source organism: Rana muscosa (assembly GCA_029206835.1). NCBI lineage: Eukaryota > Metazoa > Chordata > Amphibia > Anura > Ranidae > Rana > Rana muscosa. Next base: position 501,329,745 of record CM055127.1, read on the forward strand.
GATAGACGGATTTCCATCACCGCGACACCCCTTTCATATTTCAGTCTGACAATATATCTAGGACCGAGGGTCCACTATGACATATTATACTGGGGAGGATCTACCCAATGAGGTCATCCAGCACTGGGCAGTCTTCTCCCCTGGACACCCATTTCTAGATTTCCCCCTCAAAGTCTTTCCATGTCAGAGCTCCTCATTACCCATATAAAAGGGCAGAGACCCCACAATCCCCCTGAGACCCCTACAATTCTACCAAACCCCCCTCCCCACATTCCCCCAAAGACCCCCCCACATTCCCCCAGAGACCCACCAAAATCTCCCACAGACCCTCAGAATCCCCTGAGACCCCCACAATTCCTCTTCGACCTCCTACAATCTCTCAGAGAACCCCTACAATCCCCCTGAGACCCCTATATTTCCACCAAAGACCCCCCACATTCCCCCAGAGACACACCAAAATCTCCCAGGGAACCCCACAATCCCCCAATACTCTCTACAATGCCCCGGGGACCCACCACAATCTCCCAGAGACCCTCAGAATCCCCTAAGACCCCAAGAATCACATTAGACCTTATACAATGCCTCTGAGACCCCCACAATGCCTCTGAGACCCCCACAATCCCACAGAGACCCTCTAATCCCCCCAGAGACCCTTATAATCCTCCTTCGAACCCATGATTCCCCAGAGACCACCCACATTCAATCTGAGACCCCCCCCCATGATATCCCCTTAAAACCTCTGAGACTCCCCCAACCAATATAACACCCCCAAGTCTCACCCCCCCCCCACTGGCCCATTGAGCTCTGAGCTGCTCCCATGGTTGGGTGTTCCCAGAGTACACACTGACACTCTACCGACACACATGCAATCCAATGAGAGTTCAAGAGTCCAATAGATGAATAAAATGAACTCAAAGCAGAGTAAAGTTTATGCATTTTGGGGGCCAAACAGACCCCACCCCCCCCCTTCATCAGGGCCGTGATTTACTGAGGGGAACAGTTTTCGGAGGGCAGGAGACTCAGTCCCTAAGAAAATCACAGCCCTGATGAAGGGGGGCGAAATGCGCAAACTTTACTCTGCTTGGAATTAATTGTATCATTTAACTACCTTAGACTCTGGGATATTTGTTTTTATGTCTGACAAAGAGCAACCTGTATATTACTAACTGCTAACTGTCACTCCACATCATTGTATCTGTCCTTCTCTCTCCAGCGTCTCCATATTCGGATTGCTGAACCGTCAGTGTCTGTCCTGTGGATTGGTCCGCGATCAATGCTCCTTCTTCAACGCAAAGTTCAGCCCATTAAATCATCACTTCCTACTGCACTGCAAAGGTGAGAAACCGACCAATCAGAGGATCCCAATGCTGCGGATTGTGAATGAACAGGTCTATCTGACTAAATGTTGTGGTGGTTCAAATGTTCTAAACCGACGAGGATCTCCAATCCTTCCTCCTTATACTCATCTGACTAACCATTCCCCATATATCCCCCAATATATTCCCGACAACCCCCATATATCCCCCAATATATCCATGACCTCCATATATCCCCCCAATATACCCATAACAACCCCCATATATCCCCCAATATATCCATAACAACCCCCATATATCCCCCCCAATATATCCATAACAACCCCCATATATCCCCCAATATATTCCCGACAACCCCCATATATCCCCCAATATATCCATAACGACCCCCATATATCCCCCCAATATACCCATAACAACCCCCATATATCCCCCCCAATATATCCATAACAACCCCCATATATCCCCCAATATATTCCCGACAACCCCCAATATATCCATAACAACCCCCATATATCCCCACCAATATACCCTTAACAACCTCCATATATCCCCCAATATACCCTTAACAACCCCCGTATATCCCCCCAATATATCCATAACAACCCCCATTATATTCCCCCAATATATCCATAACAACCTCCATATATACCCCCAATATATCCATAACAACCCCCATATATCCCCCAATATATTCCCGACAACCCCCATATATCCCCCAATATATCCATAACAACCCCCATATATCCCCCAATATATCCATAACCTCCATATATCCCCCCCCAATATATCCATAACAACCTCCATATATACCCCCAATATATCCATAACAACCCCCATATATCCCCCAATATATCCATAACAACCCCCATATATCCCCCAATATATCCATAACCTCCATATATCCCCCCCAATATATCCATAACAACCTCCATATATCCCCCAATATACCCTTAACAAGCCCCATATATCCCCCCAATATATCCATAACAACCCCCATTATATTCCCCCAATATATCCATAACAACCTCCATATATACCCCCAATATATCCATAACAACCCCCATATATCCCCCAATATATTCCCGACAACCCCCATATATCCCCCAATATATCCATAACAACCCCCATATATCCCCCAATATATCCATAACCTCCATATATCCCCCCCAATATATCCATAACAACCTCCATATATCCCCCCCAATATATCCATAACAACCCCCATATATCCCCCAATATATTCCCGACAACCCCCATATATCCCCCAATATATCCATAACAACCCCCATATATCCCCCAATATATCCATAACCTCCATATATCCCCCCCAATATATCCATAACAACCTCCATATATACCCCCAATTTATCCATAACAACCCCCATATATCCCCACCAATATATCCATAACAACCCCCATATATCCCCCCCAATATATCCATAACAACCTCCATATATACCCCCAATATATCCATAACAACCCCCATATATCCCCCAATATATCCATAACAACCCCCATATATCCCCCGATATATCCATAACAACCTCCATATTTACCCCCAATATATCCATAACAACCCCCATATATCCCCCCAATATATTCCCGACAACCCCCATATATCCCCCAATATATTCCCGACAACCCCCATATATCCCCCAATATATCCATAACAACCCCCATATATCCCCCAATATATCCATAACCTCCATATATCCCCCCCAATATATCCATAACAACCTCCATATATCCCCCCCAATATATCCATAACAACCCCCATATATCCCCCAATATATTCCCGACAACCCCCATATATCCCCCAATATATCCATAACAACCCCCATATATCCCCCAATATATCCATAACCTCCATATATCCCCCCCAATATATCCATAACAACCTCCATATATACCCCCAATTTATCCATAACAACCCCCATATATCCCCACCAATATATCCATAACAACCCCCATATATCCCCCCCAATATATCCATAACAACCTCCATATATACCCCCAATATATCCATAACAACCCCCATATATCCCCCAATATATCCATAACAACCCCCATATATCCCCCGATATATCCATAACAACCTCCATATTTACCCCCAATATATCCATAACAACCCCCATATATCCCCCCAATATATTCATAACAACCCCCATATATCCCCCCAATATATCCATAACAACCCCCATATATCCCCAATATATCCATAACAACCTCCATATATCCCCCCAATATATTCATAACAACCCCCATATATCCCCCCAATATATTCATAACAACCCCCATATATCCCCCCAATATATCCATAACAACCCCATATATCCCCCCAATATATCCATAACAACCCCCATATATCCCCCAATATATCCATAACCCCCATATATCCCCCCAATATATCCATAACAACCCCCATATATCCCCCCAATATATCCATAACAACCCCCATATATCCCCCAATATATTCCCGACAACCTCCATATATCCCCCCAACATATCTATAACAATCCCCATATATACCCCAATATATTCATAACAACCCCCATATATCCCCCCAATATATCCAAAACAACCCCCATATATCCCCCAATATTTCCATAACAACCCCCATATATCCCCCCAATATATCCATAACAATCCCCATATATCCCCCCAATATATCCATAACAACCCCCATATATCCCCCAATATATCCATAACAACCCCCATATATCCCCCAATATATTCCAGACAACCTCCCTATATCCCCCCAATATATTCATAACAACCTCCATATATACCCCCAATATATCCATAACAATCCCCATATATACCCCCAATATATCCATAACAATCCCCATATATACCCCAATGATATTTCATAACAACCCCCATATATCCCCCAATATATCCATAACAACCCCCATATATCCCCCAATATATTCCCGCCAACCTCTATATATCCCCCAATATATACATAACAACCCACATATATCCCCCAATATATTCATAACAACCTCCATATATCCCCCCAATATATCCATAACAACCCCCATATATCCCCCAATATATCCATAACAGCCCCCATATATCCCCCTAATATATCCATAACAACCCCATATATTCCCCCAA